>JAOSBP010166121.1:0-17341 GCA_027563825.1 Erythroxylum mucronatum
TAGGCTGCTTGTAGACCTCCCAAGCACAATCCGCAATGTTCGCAGGATTCAAATTCTCCGCCTCGGTGGACACCACCCCCCCGACGCTGAGCAGAGCGATGTGCACTTCCTCGCCGTACTTGGCGTGCAGGGACAGGACGAGAGCCCGCTGGGCGGTTTTCGACATGGAAAGCGAGACCAGATCGTAAGCTGGCTCCTTGTACAGGAGGGATGTGCTGGTGACGAGGAAAGTGGGTGAATTCTCCCCGGATGATGATGTGGTTTTGAGGATGGGGAGGGCCCATCTTGCGGTTTCGTAGAGGGCGAGGTTGGTTAACTTTATTGTCTGTGTGTTAGAATTGTGATGTTCCTGTACGGAGGACGGATGTTTCGACGGACCTTGAAATCAAGTTCGATGTTTTCTATTGTTTCTTCCAACGGAGGCTTTCCCGCCACTCGAGCGGCGTTGTAAAGGACGCATTCGAGTGTGCCGAAGCTTTCGATTTCTGCTAGGGTTTTCTTAAGTTGATCGAGGTCGGTGAGGTCGCATTGCCATGTTTTGACTTGGCAGCTGTAACCTCGTTCTTGGATTGCATCGAGTACTTTGTCTTGGTCTTGTGCCAATCGCTCTTTGTTACGGGATACCAGGGCGATGTGGGTGAATCCACGAACGGCAAAGGCCGATGCAGTGTGAACACCGATCAATGGGCCGGAGCCTAAGACGACAAGTGTTTTACCAGGCATGGCTATGGGACAGATTGATTGGGGAGAATTTGGTCTCGAGGCGTTGCTCAAAACTATTTCATCAGGTATGATATAATCATTTGAGCTCAACTGACGTATTTGGATTACTAAGAAATTTCGTGTCCACCGCGCAGTCCTTTTCCACACCAGAGGCATCTGCTCATTTATATCATGCCAATATCCAATCCACTTACTCCAGATTCAATACAAACCGATGAATATCGGTCGTGCTGACAATTCGTCAACGGTATAGACGTCTGACCAGCAACGCATCAGCATCTCTCATCGGCACCCCATCCACTATTATTGTTATTCGAACGGCCCGTCAGAGCGCCCAAAATATTAAGACCACCTTGCACGTAATTGACCGCAACATCAACATTGCGGTTCCCCGTCCGCGGAAGCTCTCCTGGAGGAAGGCTACGCGAACGACCTTGATAGTGAGCATACGTCGGCAGTTGACTTGCATCACCCGCGAATTTCTCCATCACCAGGCTACGGATCAAGTTTGCTCGATGCAACAACCACAGTTCTTCGGTGACGGCTGCAGAGCGTCTCTCGGGCTCGGCGCCGTTGACGCTGGGCAGTAGTCTGGAGACGCGCCATTCGACGTCGTAAACCGCCCACCAACGGGTCATGAAGAATAATACTGGCCATGTGAAGATCCATAAGAATGTCAGGTAGAATATCCAGCGGACCCATGAGATTCTCATGTTGTTGACCCAGTGTGGGCTGTAGATATCGACATTCTTGTCAGCCACGGGGAAGGAAATATCGATGTGTCCGAGGTAGAATGTCGATCGAACAAGCTCGGTGATCTGATTCTCCAAGTAATGGGTGTCCAGACCAGTCACAGTTCGCGAAACCCGGAAAGCCTTCAGTGCAGCCTTCGAGTCAGCGAACTCCTGACAGAAATCTCTCAGCTCCGGCGTTGTGTTATCGTCACCGATCTCGATATCCCTCTTCAGTCCCGGGGCACGAGTCTTTCGAAACGAGCCTCTGTACGCCTTGTCCGAGTTGACTGCGATCCGTGGCTCCCACCATTCCGTATCATTCGCGTTGGCGAGAAACTTGTCCAAGCTGAAGACTATGTCAAAGTCTGTGACCTTCTCCTTTTGGTTCTTGTTATCCCTTCGTGTGGTCTGCCAATGCCATCCTTGTATGCGGATCGCAGGTTTTGGTGGGACCATCCGGAGGTAATTAGTGATGTACTCGTGCAGCTTGTCTGCGTCCATGAGGCTTTCGTCCATACGTATGCTCGTCTCGTTTCCCATTGACGCAGATTTAATTTGCACGCTGTCGTTCCGTTTGGACCATCCACTGGATATAGGTGCTGGGGTTGCAATCGGTGCGAATCGATCGACTGGATTGTCGGCGGTGGCTTGCACGCCGCTGCTCGCAGCTACGGTCTCATCGTATGATGGTAATTCGGGAGCATTGTCGTACTCGTAGTCGCTGCGGGTGGTGTGCATCGACACGGCATCTGGATCGTCGCGAAAGCTGGGTCCGTCGGCCGTCGGGGCGGTAGCAGCAGGAGGATCAATTCGTTTACCCATGTTGACCAGAATGCTCTCTTTATACAATATGAAATAAGGAAAAATCAGAAAAGGGACGGGACAAGAAGTAGAAGGGATACGTGGGCGCTATAAGGCATGAAACATGTTGGAGAAGTGGTGGTGGCTTGAACAGGCAGCAACTTCAGCCGCTTCGTATTCACAGCGTTTATCGGCCGAGAGACCACGCAATCCACTGGATGATTGCATCAAAATAATCTCAACGAACATAGAACAATCATCTTTCTTAGGGTATCGATGGTTTTGAATGATTGATCTGTTGCGAAAATCACCCGAGTACAATATCTAGCGGATTCTTTCCCGCTGCTGATGAGTAATCAGGAGTTCAATGAGAATTAGGTTGTTCGTTTACGACCAATCAGCGTCACGGACAGCATCAATCTACTATGCTCTATCTGTGGCCATATGAGTATATCTTGTGCTAATTCTAGGTTGTATGGATATTGGGTAATATGAAAAACATGCACAAAGGGCCAGTGCGCTGGACAAACATATTCATCTCATGTAAACATCTGCTGCCTTTATTAATAAATGCATCCACACCTTTACTTGGAGGCGTCCTGTTGTTGCTATAAGATGTGCGCAGGTTCAGGATGCAGACAAACTACCTTGCCTCTATTGACAACCCGTGTTTGATTTACGCGAGTGGATTGACCTGGATCCCGGTGTCCACACACTCGTTTCTTTGAGACCAGGGCAGTGACATTTCACGAGAATAATGATGCGAACACATTCTGGACTTCAGTAAGGAGTGCCAAGGTGGCACATGAATCCCAGTAGTTCTGTGGAACCAAAGGACACAAACCTAGTCCGACTCCAAAACCCTATTGCAACCTCAGATGGAGGAAATTCTAACACAGCAAATCATCCGAGACCGATATATCACTTCGTCATCATTCTTCATCACAACTGAGGAGGGAGTATCAAATCACAGTGCGATGGTCCTCAGAGTCTCGACGACAGATCGACTATAAGCTTCAAAGTGTCGGAGCCGATGCATCTTCGGAGGCAGACATCCCTTGCAGACACGAATTTACGACGGCATGGTATTTGTCTCCCATCCACGTTCGCGGGTGTTCTAGTACCGGATGCTGGCCAGTAACGAACCTGCGTCCCTCGTTCTCAGCATCGAGAGGCCGTGACCGAGTCGACGCATCGTATCCCGACAAACTCCCGGATGAGTGGGATCCTGGTACTCGGGGAAGAATCGCAATATGGTTTCGTCGTTCGCCTAGACGGGTCCGTGCCCGACGTGTGCGCGTAGGTGAAACCCGTCATGTAAGGGTTCTCGAGACTCGGCTTCTCGTGTGGGGAGAAGAACAACACACTCGCGCTGTCGAAGGATAGAGAGAAGACAAGCATTCGCTGCGCACCCCATCTTCCATCGGGTGGACAGTACGTCCATGTGGATGGGCGACGACGCTATTTGGCCGCCTGCATGACGCTCGCAACGCGTTCATTGGCCGACGGCTTCTACGTTTCATCGACGTGCCTTCTTTTTGTCTTCTGGAACGATGCGGCTTCAAAAGGGAATGGCTATTTGAGCCTTTCTGCACCTCTCGTGACATTTCGCTTCCAATTTTCGAGACAGTAGAATGACTGAGTTCATGGAACTACATAAATTGCGACAAGGACCACGCCCAAAGAGCCCTTCCTTTGTTGCTCATTTGAGCGCCCGAGTTTGTTAGCTGCGGGCTGAAAGTCATCGAGGTGAGCTTCTTTCCCCTCTTCCCTGTCGCTCGACAGCTCCTAGCGACCGTCATCGTCGCTTCTCCGCTCATAAAATCGTATGCGATTTAAACCTGCTTCTCTTACTCTGGCGCGCATAGCGCTGTGATGATAACTGACATCAAGAATGCACAGGACCTCTTGAAGCGTTCCGACTCCATCTGGGCGCCCACGGACAAGACCGGTACTTGATGTGTTTCAATTTCAGAGACTGGCCACGCACAGCAATCTTCTCCTCCCTGCAAGATTTATATGTCCCATAATCCCGGGGTAGCACATGCTGAGCGTGATGCAGAATACTTGCGCACTGCGTCGTCACTTGGCAGTCTTCCTGTTGCCGCGGACTTACTGTCTCAGAGATTGCAGAACACAGCCGGACCCTTGATTCGAAGTGGCCCGGAGAGGCTATCAAGAGATTCCACTGTCTTAGGAGGTAACAATGCTGAACCGGGATGGAGCAAGCGCTCGGCCACGACGGGAGAGACTGGCTCGAAGCAGCAGCCCGATGCGGCGCAAGACCAGGGATCAACGATCAATATCCCGGTCTCGACAGCCTCCCTTGCTGACTTCAGACGCAATCCTCACACTATCTACTGGCCGCCGCCCGATCGTAGTGAGCAGCAAGAACAGCGAGAATGGCAGGATCTCTGCTGCAAGGTTCATCCGGGCCGACATCCATCGAATGCTCTGGAACTTCTCAAGAAACATACCAACCACATGTATCTTGGCCGCCGGGGTCACATCAGCTACGGCCAATTCAGAAGAGAAGAGTCCAGAGTTGAGCATGTTGTCGTAAAGATCACCAATTACGGACCGCAAAAGCGAAGGGAAGCCATGCGGGACTTTGAAAAGCTCCGCGCGATCAATCACTGCCATATCGTCGCCGCGCTTGACATAGTGGAAGAGCAGCTTGGTAATGGCGACCTCTACCTGTATATGCTACTGTATCCATTCGCGCCATACGATCTTCACAATCGCCTCAACACTATCTCCAAACACAATGAACAACGAATACGGGACCCATGCGAATGGCATAATCATGAGGGCGCTGCTGCATTGCTCACATATTTGTGCTGTCTATCACAGGCAGTTCTATACTTACACACACTGGAGAACCCGATCAAGCATCTAGATATCAGACCTGCCAACATCTTGATCGATGCGCATGGTGGCGTTTTTCTTGCTGACTTCGATGTCTCGAGGCAATACATGGAGAATCCATCTTCTTCGACCATTGATTACGCTCCAGACCACGTGAAAAACTCCGAGATGCGTCGCGATTTGGAATGCGATGTCATCAGCCTGGGTTTTGTCTTCGTTGAGATTCTTACTGTGGCGTTGGGCGAGCCACTGGATCTATTCCACCGTCTCGCATGTGGGCACTCCAATCAACGACGCGAACAGGGTGATCTGCCGGCCATTAGTTATGCGCAAGCGTTAGAGAATGGAGAAATGAGAAAATGGCTGAATCGACTTCAACGAATTTCAGCCAGGTTTCCAGAACGAGTTCCCCTTCAGAATGTCGACACAGAGCGGTTGAAGAACACAATATCTCATGTGATGCGCATGATGGAGTCTCCTCCTGCCTCAGGAATAAATGCCACCAAGAGACTTGAGGATGCCTACGTCTGCTTTTCCGAACTTGGCGAGCCATGTGAATACTGCGGACCGGCCAGTGGTCTGGAGAAGCGTTGTGTTCCCGCAGGAAGCTTTCGGTCTAATGAACGCTTTGTAGCACCTCCAATCCTCTCTCCGCCACGGTCACCATTAGTAGTAACAAAGGAAAACCGAATATCTCCGGTGTTCGAGGACATCAAACAGGATCAGAGATCCTCTATTCGCGACCAGTAGAGCAGCCGAACCTCAATCAACGGTGACGAAGCGGAGGATGACAAAGATATACCCCTCACAAGCTCGTCAATCTGTGTCGAGAACACAGCTGAACTCATCACTCAAGACATCTCGTTCGCACCGTTGCCTGAGACCTTAAGGCAGAAGCTACTTCTGGAGCACCCAAAGATTCTAGTAGAACCAGCAAAATGGTGCACTATCCGATCAAGACGCCTCGTCCAGTCCACAAAAGACTGTCCCGGTATGTGAATCGGAAGTCGGAGCTGAGCGAGATTCAGCGGCCAAGGACAACGAGCAAATTGGCGACTCCGAGCGCCGCACTTTAACAACCTCGAGACACTCGGAGCAGAGGCCAAACGGCAAGCCCGTAAGAACTCGAGAGACATCTCGCGAGCGTGGGAGCTTCAACGTCATTTCGATGAAAGGAGATTACTAAGACCGGATGAGATTCGAGACATTTCGCTCCTTGTCCGGTTCCCACATACTCGAATATACGCCTTTACCGGTGGAGCCCTACTACAGGTTGAGCACAAAGCCCACGAAAGATTTTTATGGTAAGTACAATGGATGTGCAAGGAACATATTATTCGATTTGTTGACTACTGTGACAATCCTCAAATGATAGTCATGGACTATATACCTTTGGGCAGCCTCAGGAATGAGCGCGCCGCATCTCTCTCATTATCTTTGAGCAGGCTCTTCAAGCTGTGGTATACCTAAACTCTCGCGGTTACGTCCACAGAGATATAAAGCCGGACAACATCTTGGTCTCCTCCCGACAACCTTTGGCGATAAAACTGGGCGACATGAGTCTTACGAAGCATGATCGAAACGGCCTTACTGAGTTCAGGACTCTCGCGGGAACTCGGAAGTATCTTGGGCCAGAAGTTTACATAAAGAAGAAGGACCCATATACGTTTGCTGTCGACATCTGGTCACTCGGAATCGTTGCCCTGAAACTTGCTTATGGCCTGCCGAAGAGCCCGGAAAAGGACAAATGGGTGAATGGTTACGTTACGTCTCTGAACGCATTCGAAGCTCGGGTTCCGACATCCTGATTGACTTTCTTCGGGAGCGCATGCTACGACTGGACCCAAGGAGGCGATTGTCCGCAACTCAGTGTTTGGAAAGGATAGTCGCTATCAGGAGAGAGTTTGCATCTCAGATAGCAACACCTTCAGGGCAGTCGGCACCAATCCTCCAGGAAGATTCGCAGATGACCGCGATCGTTCAAGATCCCGGAGCCTCCGGTCAGCTGCAAGAGACCTCCGATACCGGCCACACTGAATCCAGTGAGCAGACTATAATACTGCTAAAGCAAGAAGAACTCGAGGCGAACACCACCCCAAAAGTATATATGATCAAGTAAGCGGGTATCTTCTATCCCGAAGAGCAAGACCCAGTATATCTCAGCGTTTCCGAGCTTCTCGAGGATATACAGTCCAGTGATGAATTCTCCAACCACCAGTCAGTCGTAGAGATACGAACACTCTGTCGCCACCTCGAGAGGCTTGGCTCTGACTGTGTCAAAGCCTGGGCAGATCACGAACACGAGCTGACAGTGATTACAGCAGTCACTGAAACGAGAGAGTTTATAGTTGCAACTCTCAACTCCTCAGATCTGGTTGATTCGAGAGCCAACTTGGCTCGTCGTTTCAACCAGATAATGAGCTCGTTGGCCCCTGATTGACTACCGCTGCATCGGGGACTGTGACTCGGGTTTGTGAGTATATATGAAGACATGGGCTTGACGGCTGTTCAATGTATACATTGGCATAGTTTGTGGATCGGATTCTCCAAAATTTGGCGAAATGTAAAACGTTTTGTACCTTGTGAGGCTTCACATAAGCATACGCTCAGTAATATCATTTGCAAAAGCTACAAATGAGAACATGAGTCTTTCATTTATCGCTGACTTGTCACAACTGTCTTGCTTTGATCGGATCAATCCAACAGAAACTGATTGTTTCTCTCTTCTTGGCTTTACTTGACACAGAATATTTGCCAATCCGAGATCTTTTGTCACATATATCTATCAAAGCTCTTTGGTTTTACTATACTCATTTATCGATCTCACTTCTTTGAATCAATTACATGGAAATTTGCAAGAATTGCCCTTTGGTTTTCAATTGCGAGCACATCACAAGGACTAGAAAAGAAACATGGAGCAAGAAGTGGATTTGACAGCACCATTCATCCTTGATTCTTACATTCTGAATCTAGATGCAAAGCTCGCTTCTTCCAGGCCTTGCAAGAATGACGCTTCAGTTGTTTGCTGTTCACAGATCAAGGAAAGCTAGAGGAGCTTGCCAGGAATCGTCCATCTCAGAATACCACGTATGTCAGCAACATCCTATCCCGTACAACCGAAAGGCCCATCGATAATCAGTCAAATCTCTCAGGTCCAGCTTAGACCCTGCAATGACTTAAGACATGTGTACTGTAGCTTAATACTTGCCGTAATCTTGACTCCACAACGACAAATCCTCTTATACAACCCACAAGACAACAAACAAACTCACAGGCATCCATGGTGAACAGACACAACATTACACCGGACCCCAGGTCCTTTTGGGGTCATAGATCCCCACTTCAAATACTCAAAGGTTTTGTGTGATGTACACATAGGTGACTGTGTTGCTATTCTTGTAGCAGGATGTGAGAGATGGTGGAACGAGTTGGGATGACAATGGCCCATGATCCTCACACCGAAAGATTCACCGTGAGCAAACTGGAGCCTGGGTTGACAGCACATAAGGCTGATCACGATGATTGTTTGTGTGGGCAGAACTTGCGACACATGGCGGGAATCATCGGTGTGTATGTTGGGCTCAGACAAAGTGCGCCGGCATCGAATGTGTTCATCTGCTGACCAAGGGGGTTTTCTTGTGATAGCAAATACTCGATAACTATGATGAGGAATGATGAGATAGTGAGTAGGTTAAGGGTTGTATGAAAACAAGTGTACGATATGACTTCGACATTCTCTGTGGTCCCTCAGGGCGGAGCACGTATGGCAACATTTCCATTGGAGCAATCACTTCAGTGTGTGATCAATTGATGTCCCTTCTGTCGAGAGTATCAAGTCTTGACATGATGAAGCTGGACGGTTACTCGTTTTGAATTCGATTTGTCTGCTACGAGCGAAGCATGAGAATTATTGATTGGAAAGGTATTGTTCGTTGTTCGAAGTTCATTGGGTTGCTACGAAGCAGTAGGCTGTCTGATACCCTGCGTTCAAGGATACAAAGACTACAGTATATGACGAGGAGACAGTTCGCTGTGGAGAATCATTGTCTTACTTCGAACAGTCGTGGTTTGTAGAGTAAGAAAGAATCTTTCTCTCCAAATATGAACCAAGATTGCGTAAGGACTTGTTATGACCGGGTATTCTGCCTTATTCCATGATTCAGGCCTGATCTCGGTTTTCGTGTTTAACATCACGATTGACCTTTGTTTCGGATTTGGGGCATGAATGCCTATTTCGTTATACATACCTATCATGGCGCTTCACTACCGACAGATGCTGGAGTGGATTTCGTGGCGTAAGTGGCAGTTGACAGGGCTTGACTCCCAAAGCGGCAACTACATTCACCTACTTTGACCTGCCGTGCACGGAACATCCACGCAAACTTCAAAGCTGAAAGTTTTGTTTACAAAACCTGCACCACTCCAATTCCTCCGCAATGAACTGCCTACCTCATCGAAAAGTCCCACATCTCGACCTGTTGTCGTATGTTTTCGAGAAAAGCAGCGATCATCATGACAGGCCGGTATGATGATGACCTGATTATACGTTTGTAATAGTGCCACTGACCTTCCGGAAGATCTACATCGACGCCGATTGTCCATCGTTTTCGCTGAGCACCCGTGATGTACAAAAATATGTTCGTCAACTTGTCGCAGGCTTCCAAGCCTGGGGGATCAAAGCAGGGGATGCTGTCTGCGTATTGTCTCATAATCATGTATCATCCAATTTCAGTCTCAATAGCAGCGAGCCATCACTACTGATATCATCCAGGTACTCTACAGTGCCCTCTACCTTGGCATTGTAGGATCAGGGGCACGTTTCGTCGGCGCAAATCCAGCTTACAGCGACACGGAACTCCAGCATGTCATATGCACCGCAAAAGTGAAGCTGTTGATTGCACAATCGGATATCGTTGAAAGAGCTGTTTCTGCCGCCTTAGAATGTGGACTGAACAAGAGCAATGTACTGGCGTTCGATGGTGGCAAGGGAATGAAAGAAGCTCACGCCTCTCTCGAATCATGGCGAACACTCCTCCAACATGGCGAAAAGCAATGGGTTTCTTTCAATGATGAAAAGACAAGCAAGAGTACGGTCGCCGCTCTCATGTCGACATCTGGCACCACCGGACTTCCGAAGGCTGCAGCAATCTCTCATTATGCGCTGGTATCTCAGGGTATCTTGCTGCAGGATTCCGACAAGAAGCCATACCAAACCAGGCGACTACTCTTTCTACCTCAATTCCATGCCTTTGCTGCACCCTTGGCTCACATCGTTCCTTTACGAGAGGGACAGCCGACGTGGATTATGACCCGTTACGATTACGAAGGCTTCCTGAGAAACACATCGAATTACGGCATCACCGAGACTGCGATTGTACCCCCAATAGTATTGGGACTTCTTGCAAAACCTTCGCCAGAGGTGACAACAGCCCTCAAAACGATCAAGCATATCTGGTGTGCAGGTGCCGCTTTGACGAAGCAGTCCCAGAGCAAGTTCTCACAGCTGGTACCTCAAGCGGTGATATCTCAGGTATGGGGTATGACCGAAGCAGGGTGGATCAGTACATTCCAATACCCGGAACGAGACACTACAGGCAGTATCGGACGACTCCTTCCGAATGTTGAAGCAAAGTATGTATGTCCGAGGTCTAAGCGTCTCGTGTTGTGCTGACACTTGCAGAATCGTCGGAGTAGATGACGCACAGATTGTTGAAGGGAACAACGAGCAAGGCGAACTCTGGGTTCGCAGTCCATCGTTGATGATGGGTTACCTCGCCAACCCCGAGGCTACCACCAACGCTTTTGTCAACGGATGGTTGAAGACTGGCGATATCGGGTATCATCAGGACGGCAAGTGGTACTTGACAGATCGATCCAAGGTGAGCTTCTACTCCATGGCCCAAAATGGTATCTGGAACGCTATTGATATTCCGCACAGGACATGATCAAAGTCAGAGGATGGCAAGTTTCCCCCGCCGAGATCGAAGCACGCCTACTCTCGCATCCTGCTGTCCTCGACGCTGCAGTCATCGGCCAGAAACAGACCGGAGATGGTTGCGATCGCCCGCGTGCCTTTGTCGTACTCAAGCCGGAGAGCGGATGTCCTCCTACCGAAAACGAACTGCGCATGTATGCAGAGAACAAGTTGGCGAAGTTCAAAGCGTTGACTGGGGGCTTGAGCTTTGTCGAGAGTATTCCGAGATCGTCCAGTGGGAAGATTCTGAGGAAACTCCTGAAGAGTGAGTGAGTGATCAACGGAAACGGGGTGGAAGCGGAGGCCATCTTCAATGAGGGTGGATAGCTGTTCCGAGATGGCAGACTCTTGATTCCTTTTTCAATTCGATAGAAAGAGCTTATGGCTCCACTGTACTGTGACCGTACGTAATAGATCCTCGTCCTTGCCGAATAATTAGTCGCGGCAAGGACAGAGTGTACTCCACTTTACGTTGAAATTCATGGCAAATCTGAAGATATCCTTAAATTAAGTCCCGTGCGTGAGATACTGACAATCCTGCGCTTCGAAATGATGGTATCCGAAAGCGACAAGCTACGTTTGATACTTGGCAGCGGATTATCCACGAGAAGTCGTTTGTTATTCAAGGACTGAGTATGGGCTATTAGAGTAGATGACGGAGTCGCCCTCGAAGGGCATCCCATCACGCACGCATACTCCGCTGTCGAGATATGGATACAATGTAGATTTATAACGGGGTACCTTTGCTGCAGAACGTGACACGCGCAAACAGCATCAAGACACGATGGAATGTGCGAAGGAGGACGCACTGCACGAGTAATGCTTGAAACATTGACGGATGGGACAACCAGCGTTGATGGATCGTGGAGCGACGGTAGGCCGATGTGGATGTCTTGTTGTCCGTATGCTATCAGGATGTCACGAGACCATTTTGCCATGGTGGCGCAATGGCATCGAACGCCGAACGCCGATATCAAACGCCGGTATCATCTCACCATGGCATCAAAAGCCGCCATCACCTCGCTATAACGGCGCGGTGGTATCGTCGTATCGGCTGTTATTTGTGCATGCTGTAGCTACATGGGTTTCGCGGTTGATGCATCTTTGCGAGCTATGGGCGAGATGGGTTGTGTGACTCAAAGTGTACGCTCGATTTTGAACAGGAGAATAGTGTATCGGTGAACTATATGCACCCTATTCTCAATATGTGTCGCTGTTATTTTTCGACGTTGTGGCACATATGTTGGTGGAATTTAGATCTTATAATATGAAATGTGTGAGAAACGTAAAAGTGTATGAGAAATCCAGAACACCGTTGTTTTCAGTCTATTGTATCCCACCAGCCATAATCTTACACTCAATCTTCCAATCTGACACTCACCTTTCCAGTCTGATACCCAATCTCCCAATCTGATACCCACCCCAATCACACACTGACCCCCCAACAAGTTTTGACACACAGCAGAAACTGCCTTACACGATCACCTCGAAGTCACGTCCTGGAATATGCCCCAAACACAAATCGTGATCATTCAACATCACCCGATGCTCCTGATCAGGGCCCTCGTACGTAGCATACACCTTCCGACCTCCAAGCTTGATTGGGCGAGTCAGCCGGCAGCGAGACCTGATCAGCGCCCGAACCGTCTCATGGTCATCCGAGATCATCTTCGCAAGAACCTTGTCCTTCTCTCCGAAACGCTTGGCAAACTCCCTGAGGCCTTTCTCCAACTCTCCCATATCGCAGAAGGTCAAAGCGGCATCGGACGATATCGCCACTATGCAATCCTGGACGAGATGCGAGACCAGAACCGCGTGGCCGAGTTGGCGGTAAACCTTATTCGGGATGGACTTTCCGAAAGGTTTGGGTATGGGGAGCGAAAAGACCGTGCCGTGGTTTTCCCCGATCATCTCGATTCCGGCGGATTCGAGGACGACGCAGGGGCAGTTGCAGCCTTCGCAGTCGATTTCGCCGCGGCGCTGCCACATCATATCGTGCACTGGGGACTTGAGCCAGCGGATCAGAGCGGTTTGGCAAAGGGCTGAGATGGATTCGCTGAGGAGGGGGCAGGGTTCGTCCTCGACGTTGTGGATCGCGCGCAGCCGTTGTTGGATGATGCGGGTCTCTTTGGCTGTTACTGTGGCGGTTTTGCGGGAGAACCAGGGGATCGTTCCATCCATGCTGCTGATACGCATGGAGCGACGGAGTAGAGCGTTATTCAGGCTTTGGGCTTCGGCCAATCCATTATCCAGAAATGCGAGTAGGTTGGGATTCGTGATCGGAACTCCGTCCCAGTCGACTGCGTCGTTCTCGTCGACGCTGAGGTTAAGAAGCTGCTTCTTGCAAGCTTCCTGAGCCCCGGAAGGAATCAAGATCTCCTCTCCACCGAAGCTGGCTGGGTATTGCCCCTTTGCCTGGCGTCCTGACGCGACGAATCGAGTTTCCAAAGATGACAAGCGCCGGGAAAGCTTGAAGCTACGAAGAAATAGCAACCACGAGCGAAACTGGAGTGGAGTTAGAACCACAGTCTCGCTTATCATCGACCAAGCCTGAGATGGGACCTGGGCAGTGACTTGAACCGAGTTGCACTTCAGCGGTGAGCTTTTCTCCTTTCCAAGGTGGTCGGCGTGGACGAAAAAGATGGGGCCAAACTCACCAGGTGAAAGATTCGCGGGTCCAGCATAATATACGCCGACAAGTTGTTGTTGCAGCAAAAGCTTGTTGAACCAGTAGTTGATCGCTTTGCAGCTCCGAGTCAAACCTGAAATGGACCTTGCTTTTTCTGACATACGGTATTGGGGGAATCTGTCGTAGAAATTATTGCATTCCTTATTTTCGAAAATCTTCCATCCGTTATCGAAATCAACAAACGGTTTCATCACCGCGAGCATGATGTCTGGGAGATTGAATATCTGCGCCATCTCAGCTCCCTGGCCCATAGAGTCTTGGGTTCCGGCCATGGCTTTGGTGAGGATCTGGTTTGATTTAGTTGGTTGGTTGATAGGTTGGTTGGTGGAGTTTGTAGATTGTAGTTGTTGGTGTTGTTCTCCGGTTTTCTGTCTTTCTGTCTTTCTGTTCAGAGGAGTAGACACTCGTCCATGCTCGATTATATGCTCATGCCAGCATAAAGCAACCTCTTGCATGATTTCCTGTAATGAACAGTTAACAAAGAGACAATGGAATAGTCAGATAACACGACTTTATCGATATTTTTATCCTCAAAGCATCGCTCTTTGTCTGGACAGCAGACTGATTAAACAATTCATCGAAGTATTGTCCCTCATTGTCCAAAGCTCTGTTCACCTCATTTCCCAGGATAATTACGAGCAGATATCGAGAATAAAGACATTTGACATTCTCGCAGAACTCTGTCGTGAGCAATGCCAGTTGCTTTGTCACTGATGGACAACGCAATTACGGCCAAATCATACCCTTTGTTCGATATTACCATTATGAGCAAGAGGATCCATTTTGCGTCTCGAACAACACCTCAGATTTGAGACATCAAGGGTTCAGAGCATGTTTCTCGGGAAGCAGGATACATTGTTAAGTCACAATCTATAGCTTTTAAGCGCTATGACAGACATGACCTGCAATCCTACTGGGTTCAAGGACGGAGTCGGAGTCGGAGAGCTGCCGGCAGCAATTGGTCCCAAGATTTGAATGCGGAGGTCACGTGTATCATTTTTGTAAACCTGTGTATACTTGCCCATCGTTTACGCATGGACAGTGCTCGTAATCTTGTATCGGGTCTCGGCCTAGTCACGTTCTAAAGGCCATGGAATCAACGCTTCTTAGTTGTACGACCATTCGGGATGGAAGGTGTCCATTGCTCTGCCTCTTAAGTCTTCCTCTGTTCTGTCACGTTGTTCTATACATTGAATTGGCCAAGCACAGAGAAGTCCCTCCATGATCAAGCAATCCTCCCTTCGTCATGAGGATCTTACGGAAGAAGTGATCCGTATGAGAGGTTTCTTCATGATATAAAAGCTTGTGAGACTCTTCAATGCCGTACGTGATGAGGCCAGTCGTGCGTTGAGATAGGCGGCCAATAGCTCCGGGAAGAACAGCAAGCTTGGGATATCCGTCAATGCTGTGCAGCCTTGAGAATTTTCGCGAAGTTAGTGGCGGTGTACGGGGCAGGCATGACCGATGGAGCGGGAGAGGAGGTCGGCGCTACGTTGCGATTGAAATCATATTTCACCAGAATGGCCTCATTCCACATGATCAGGTGGCCTTTCATGCTCATGGCGTAGGCTTCGCTCATGTGATATGACTTGTAGCGCAGCATTCCGAGTGCACTGAATATTGCTGGGATCCGTTAGTAGATGTGGATGCTTGAATGTTTCCAACATACACAAGGTGCCCGCCCGTCCTTGAGAGACCCAATACAAGAACTTCAACGTTGTCGAATTTCTCTGGCAGGGGCAATGTATCAACGAATCGCTGTTGGGTCGCCATGCTATATCCCGGTATGCTGACAAGCTTCGAGTCAATCAGGTGTTGCTGATGGAGCGAGGGACGTTTGCGTAGATACTGAGCTTCCACGAAGAAGGATGTGTGATCGTCAATTCTTGTGTGATCATAGGGGTGATACCCAAGCCCATGAGAAAGACAAAGCTGAGTTTATCACGAAGTGTGACCTGGGATCGAAATACGCCTCCAACTATTTCTGGCAAGGGTAAATTAAATGTGCCGCAAGAAGCATGGAAATGGGTGGCAGATCATGCGTTGGTCATGCTGGGGCTCGAGACGCTTGTTGCTGCCAGGGAAAGGGGAACGGATGGGGGACAATGGTCCGAGAGGGCATGGTTTGCTTGTGTCAATGCGTATGGGAGCAGGGACTGAGGTCGTAAGTGCGATGAAGGAGAGGAGAGATGCTAAGCTCCTCGTGAGACTGACAACCTCGAATTGCGCTACGAAGGGTCGGGAAGAGGCAGCGGAGGTAATCTGTGCGAGACTTGTGAGGAAACCCACGGCGATCGACAATTTGGAGGAGAATGTGGATGCGGCGCAGTCGCTGAGTGAGCTTGATGTTGACTCGTTTGTTGCTATTGAGATCTAAAGTTGGTTCCGGCGGTTCGTGAGAGTCAATCTTAGTGTGCTCGAAATCTTGAAGAATATCAGTATAGCAGATTTGTTGTCAAAGGTAGTCGAGGGTGAACCATCAGACGGATGAATAAACATCCAAAGGATTTATTGATACATGGACAGTGGACACAGACGTAAAGATGGGCGAATCCTTGAGTTACAGTACTCCAAGTCACGGTGCTGATGGAGCTCACCAACTCTGTGAGCATCCGCAACCGAACGGCTTCCAGAACATGTCATTTTGAGAATGAACCTAGAAGGAATTGACGAGATAGTGGGTGAAGGAATTATCGCCATTCCCCCGGAGAAAATGCCAGATATTGGCGTGCTAATCCCAGAGTGCAATTACCCTACCGTCAATGCTCTTCCTGGAAGGATAACTTTCGGGTTCTCCAACTACAGGCGAGCACTGAACACATCCAGTAGTCACTTTGCTCTAACGGCGCATGGTCGCAGGGTTTGCCAATAGCCGGGAGAGCGGGCCATCATTGCCACATTGGCCGTGATGGATGGATCTTAAAACCAGGAGATATGAACTGACTGCTTCGTCTGATCGCCAATCCAGCGTCGAAAAGAGGAGTAACGGGGAAGATAAAAGACTTTTTTAAATTGAAAATCTAAATCAGAAGGGGGCCGAAACTAGGGCGAAGGACAACACATTAAGGCAGAGTTATATACTATCGATTTGCCTTGTAGGCTATAAATCATGTGATCGCTCTGGGGCTCGGTTCTCTCGCACGGACCACATACCTGACGTAGAATTTCCGTCGTCCTCCGCCTTATCACCGAAACTCGAAAGCATGGGTTCGAGGCAGTGGGACACACTTCTCATCAAAGGTGAATAGGAAAAGGAGATGACTTGATAAATGTGTTTGATTTTGATGGTACGAGCATGAAACCCGATCTCATGACTTCTTTTGCGTCCCTCGACAGCAATCGGGACCAGAATGTCCACTCCCGCACTTCCTCGAGACGGCGTTGGAGGGCATCGACAAAGCCCACAACCGATCGACGGGGAACAACTTTTCCAGCACTCAAAACACTCAGCCCATGAACAAAGAAAACGCCTCAACCTCGAAGCGTCATTCTCATTCAACCATGCAGCCGATTCTCTCCCCAGAGTCAACCCACCCAGTTCCTACCGCCCCC
>JAOSBP010166131.1:0-17339 GCA_027563825.1 Erythroxylum mucronatum
TAAATTGATACTTTGATTCACCATTTTCTAAATTTGTGTTCTTACTTTTGTGACAACCCTAAAGTGTGTATGTATGACTTTTAATTTTTATATGTTAGATCTTTCAAATCTAATTATTTGAGTTTCCTGAACAAATGGAAATTTGGATCATTTTAGTGACTAACCAATCCTTATGGGACGATACCTATCTATACTGCAATTTCTAATCTGTATACTTGCAAGATAAGAGTTTTTAATTTAAAATTTGGAAACCTATCAAATTCATTATTCATTCTGATCATGAGAGTTTAAAGTTCTTGAAATCCTAAGGTAAGCTCAATAAAAGGCATGCCCAGTGGTTGGAATTTATAGAAACTTTCCCTTATACCATCAAGTACAAACATGGAAAGGAGAACGTTGTAGCTGACGCATTGTTTAGAAGGTACGCATTACTTACTTCTTTGCAAACTAAACTTCTTGGTTTTGGATTGCTTAAATAATTGAATGCAAAGGATTATGATTTTGGACAAGTGTGGGATGATTGTTCTAAGTGTGTGTTTGGTAACTTTTATAGGTATGAAGGATTTTTATTTAAGAAAGATAAATTGTGTTCGCCTACTAGTTCTATTTGTGAGTTACTTGGTAGGGAGACTCATGAGAGTGGTTTGATGGGGCATTTTGGTGTCCAAAAGACTTTGGATCTATCGCATAAACATTTTTATTGGCGTAAAATGAAACATGAGGTGTAATCTATTTGTAACAAGTGTATAACATATAAGTAAGTAAAGTCTAAAGTAAAACCGCGTGGTTTATATACCCCTTTACTTATGCCTACTTAACCTTGGATTGATATTTCTATGGAGTTTGTCATAGGTTTACCAAGGTATCAAAATGGTAAGGAAAGCATATTTGTTGTTAATGATCGATTTAGCAAAATGGCTCATTTTATTGCTTGTTCTAAAACCAATGATGCAACACATATTGCTGATTTGTTCTTTAAAGAGGTTGTTTGATTACATGGTTTGCCCAAGACAATTGTTAGTGATAGAGAAGTTAAGTTCTTAAGTCATTTTTTACGCACTTTATGGATAAGTTAGGAACTAAACTCTCGTTTTCTGCTGTTGCACATCCCCAATCAGATAGGCAAACTGAAGTCACCAATAAGATACTTACTACTTTGTTATATGCTATCATACATAAGAACTTAAAACGATGGGAAAAGTGTTTGCCACATATTGAGTTTGCCTACAATAGATTTGTTCATTCTACTACTTCCTTTTCACCTTTTGAAGTTGTATACAACTTTAATCCTTTAACTCCTTTGGATATTTTACCTTTGCCTACTAATGAACATGCTAATCTTGATGGGAAGAAAAAGGTAAATTTTGTGAAGGATTTACACACCAAGGTTCGGGCTAACATGGAAAGGAAAAATGAACAATATGCAAGACAAGCTAACAAGGGGCATATAAAATTTGTTTTTGAACCTAGAGATTAAGTGAGGGTGCACATGAGGAAGGAACGATTACCCACACAAAAAAATTCCAAATTGTATCCTAGAGGAGATGGACCTTTTCAAGTCTTGAAGAGGATCAATGGCAATGCCTACAAGCTCGATTTGCCAAGTAACTATGGTAATGTTAATGCTATTTTTAATATTGTTGTTTTATCTTTGTTTGATGTAGGTGATTCAAGGATGAATCCTTTTGAGAAGGGGTGGAATGATGGAGATCAAGATACTGACCGAATGGCTCCAGATAATGTTAGCAAATTTTCCCAAGACCCATTGCAATGAATTAGAGGTCCAATGACTAAAGCAAGAACAAAACGAATGAAATAAGGTTTGCAAGGATTAATCATGGAGGTGCAAGAAAAGGAGGCCATTATTGAAGGTGCTAAGGCAATACCAATATTGGCTACTTATCTTCATATACAAGATGTTGGACTTGGAATCCAAGATACAAGGTTGATCATCACATGGGTTTGAAAGAAGCCCAACCTGCATAATTAAGATGCAATCAATAAGTAGATTGATTATGTTCATTTAATTAAGCCCAAATTTATGTTTTTTGAGCGAATAAGGCCTTATTAAGACTTGCTCCTTAATAATTTCGTTCATATCTTAATAAATCAGATTATTTCCTTAATTTAGGAGATATCCACATTCATGACTGATTTGTATCCTCAAATTAAGGATTCTCTTTCTTATTTAGGTCTTTCTTACTTAGGTATGAACTAGAAATTGGTAAGAAAATCCTTTCCTTATAGGATTAGATATTATGATGCCTATTTAAAGGGCGGCCACTTGATATATTATGAGATCATCATCACTATTAATAAAAATTGAGTTATTTTCTAGCAAGGTTTGCTTTTTCTTTTGTGTTCTTGGTGGAATACAAATCTGACTTATCAAGGGAGTGATAAACCTTTGTGGTGTCTTGAGATCGGGGTTTTAAGGATTTAGCTTCCTTAAGATTTTAATCTGATCATTCAGCATGTTTTCTAAGATTCTGGGCACGTATAACAAATGGATCAAGAGTTCCTAGGACAGGTCGCCTAGTGGAAACATAACTTGTTTTTTGTACTAGATACGATCACCTACACGACTATGGACATTGATTGTATTCATCAACATCAATTTAAAACTCAACAGTTGGATAGAAGCACGGCTCCAACAACTTACATGATCTGTGAACACCACCATGTCCATCATCACAAGAGCATATTTGACCTCAACACCAACAAAACGATGTCTTTCAACCCTGTAGATGGTTATAGGGACTTACACAATTCTTTACACAGTCGTGTACAAGTCCTATGTAGGTGTGTCCACCAACATAGGCATGTCCTTCCAAAAAAGCTTCAATTCTTTAGTTTTTTTCTTGATTCCTTCTCTTCCTTTCGGTTCATGATGATAATTAAGACCTAAAAAGATAAAACGAATTAATCTGCTTTTGTTTAGCTTACTCGATTGACTTCTCTTTAGAAACCCTAAGCTACTAGGCTCTCGAAGATGTGGGAATCTATTTAGTAAGGAATCACCCTTCTTATCAATTGTGAAGGAATTGATCTGCTTAGTAGTGCTTTTACTGGGACCATCCACTCACCTCTGTCATCTATCAACTTGAAACTCTCCTTTGCTTTGGTTTAAGACTCGAACTCCTCGTTTAGTCTTTCTTTGTAATTATTAGACACTCCCACTAAACCTCTTCGTTTCAATCTCTTGTTATTTACTAGAAAAAGAAATTCTCAAGAATTTTATAGATGTTACTGATTAAAGGTAATTGATTTATATTATTTTGTAAAAAAAATGAATTATTTATTTGTAATAGTAGCGTAAACTTTAACAACTTTTTTTTTGACGAGAAAACCCATAAAACGGAAGGCTAAAAACTAAACCCAAGCCAGCAGGCTTACCCCATACACCCAGATCCTACAAGCCTTTCCTTATCAGATAGATTACAAGCAGAGTTATCTAACAATAAAATAGGACCTAGACAAGGAGGACAAGTTTCCCAACAATTCTAATATATATCCTTACAATTCTAATAAAACGTTAAAACAAATGGACTTATCATTATGTAATAGTAAAGTGGTAATAGCATTCAATCTCATAAGGAATGGAACAAATAATGAGTCTAATATTCTTGTTATTATATAACCAATAACAACTTGGAATTTTGTTTGATATAAATAAAAGAAAACTAAAATACTAACTACTTTGGATTATCTTAAAAATACTTGCATAATAATCAAAGAAGATATCAACATGATAAATATATAGATCAAAGTTTCTCCCTAACTTCATCTTGCATCCTTAATTTAATTATATGACTTCTATCGTTTAGACAAGTGGAATTTCCTAGGGCAATAAACTATCATCTATTGATCTATAACCATATATCCCTTGATTGATTAATTGATAAATATATCTAATTAACTACTCTTAGAATGCACTATGTTCTTTGACTTATAAAAGGTTACCCTAATATTAGAAATGTCATATAGGTCTATATCTAAATCCTCATTAAATGACTAATATAAGAGCCTAAGTCAACTTACACAGTTTTTTTGTGACAATGTCTATATATAGATTCAAGTTATATTTAAAATATCATTTATATATGATCAACATTAAGATTAGCACATATAAATCTTAAAAACTACACCTTTATTCAAAGTACTAAAACATAAAGAAATCTATTAAGGTTCCATCCATTTAAGACACAAAAGTTATTAGCCTAAAAGCATCTTTGAAATAACAAAAACAACAATTGAAAGGAAAGAAGAACTCATGCTAAGGTATGCTTGACAAAATCTTGTTCCTTTAGTGATAATCACTTCTGTGAAATTTCTTTTAATCTTTTTATTGAAAATGATTACTAACCTTAATAAAAATTAAAGAATATAATAGAAAAAGAAAAAAAAAGACTTCAAGTGGTTTTTCTTATTATTTATATAAAAGCTATTGGAAGAGATAACTATGGGCCAGACCAATAACCCCTCTAGGGAAGAGTCTGAGCTCAGCTCGAAGGCCAATCGGGCCTGACTCATACTTCCTAAATTTGAACTCGATTAAGCTTTAGACTACTTTAAGTCTAACTAAACCTAATCAAAGTTTATTCTAACCCATCGATCTGACCGAAAACTTCTCTCTGGTCTTATCCATTTTCGAATCCCTCATACCAATGACCAACATAGTAAGAATCAAATTCCCAAACCTAAAAGCAAAAATGGAAAATCTAGAAGAATCTTAGGGATTAATTAAGGAGTTAAAAGTTGTCAAACCAAGTTGTTGAAGTCTTATAAGTTGTCACTTGAAGTAAAATTTGAGGAAAAAAGTAACATAAAAACATAGAATATAGTGCAGTGCTCGTACTTGGTGAATATACTGAACATAATATTATGTTACCCTTAGGATGACCTATCACCATGCCTTATTGACTACTATGCTAATGGTTTCCACTATGATTCTCTAGGTATAGTAGTTTGAAAATATGTTATATAGCTAGGTTAGTGATGTGTATGAAATATACACATATTTTCTTAAGTAATTTGCTTGATTTTCATGTCAAATTACCTTATTTTACTTGTTTTAAATATATTTTTAGGTAATTGTACATATTTGACCTGAAGATGAGATTTATTCAGAATTAGAGGTTATTTAAAAGAAAATATAGAGAAAATCATAATTCTTGTAGGAGTATAGTTTGGTCCATATGTGCTAGTTCATCATCATCATCATCATTATCATCATCATCATCATCATCATCATTGCACCCAGTCCAAAGTCCCGTACTGAAGCGGGGTCTGGGGAGGTCAATAGTACGCAGTCTTACCCTTACATAATAGAGAGGTTGTTTCCGGTAGACCCACATGCAAATGAGACAATATAAAAATGATGCAGGTTACAGAAAAAATAGGAAAACAACATCAATCCATATGTGATAGTTCATGTACAATATAAATAGAGTGTAAGAAAAGATACAGGTTAAGGAGAGACTGTTTGGCATTAAAACAAACTTCAAGAGTAACATAGTCTTGACCACGACCATACATTAGACCATATGCAAGCCATAAGAGAAATAAGATTTGTAGTCTAGGGCATGGATGTGTCAAAAAATGTGTATCTCTTTTAAAGAAGTAGGAAGATCTATAGCTTAGGCCACGGTCATTGCCTAGACTATGTTCTAAGTAGTTAAATTGTATTTAAAATGCAAAAATCCTAATTTTCGGGGACTTTTAGAGACGTTACACATCTTACACATCTTTTTCTCTCTAAAGGTTTGGATTTCAGAAGGTCAATTATTTGGTTACTTTTTATTAAAGAATCAAGATCTTAATTCATTTTAATGAATCAAATTATTGATAACATTAAGACTTTCATTGACTTTCATCTAAAACTATTTTTACTATAATTTCTTTAAATTTTAAAATTTTTTAATTGTTTTGAACATAATTAGTGGTTAAATTTTTTACTATGTATATATAGAGAAACTGTTATTTTTAATTATATGGATTTATTTATTTTCATTTATGAGATAGGATATTTTTCACGAGCTGTTTCTATTGATATTAATGTGGAAGTTAATTATGCTAGCAATTAAATCCAACCTAAATTTACCTGTGGACACCACAAGAGAGCTTACTAGTAAATGGACCATGAATTAGATATAATTGGTTGAATGAGGTGTTAGAGAAAGACATACGTGATCTATATGGTGTTAGGGTGAAACCATTCGTAGGAAATAACAAATTTTAATATATATACAAGGGTTAGCTTATAGACATACATATTAATTAATCAAAGAGGATATGGTTGAATATCAAGAGAGTGCAATTTTAATGTTTAGAATTTTGATGATCTAAATAATATATTCATTCTAAACTAATTGAAATATGAAGTCAAGGTCTATGCTAAGGGAACTACTTATCTAAGTACTGGATTATAATTTTTTCCATTATATATGATAAACCCCTTTATTTTTGATTCTCTTGACTATTCTCTTAACTAGATTTTATTTTATGTGCTATTAATCATATCTATAGGAATGGCAATGGGCTGGGCCCAGCGAGCCATATTTGCCATCCCTACATATCCATCACAATCCTATTTTATATTTATTTTTAGACTAGTTAGTAGTTTAAAGGTTTTCCAGAGCCACAATGCTTCCTTAAGGGATCAACCACTACTTATAACCATATTACTTTCCAAGGATAGGTGCACTTGTATTTGTTATGAGTAACATATTTGTAATAGGAAAAACTTAAGTAGCAAAACATAATCAAGTTTTGAGTGCTATTATTAGGAAAGTAACTAGTTTCTTTATAAGATTTAATAATTAATTTCTAGTTATCTATATTTCCTTTCTTTTTTCTTAATATTTCTTTGTAAATTTTAAATTTCCTTTGTGTTTATTTCAATTTGATTTTAGAGGTATACTTTATGTATAAAAAGAAGTTAAAATTCTAGTTTTCGTGAATAAGACCTACAACATGAGAGGATACTTTATTGGAATTAAAGAGAATAAACTATGAAAGAAACCTATGATACACTAGACATACAACCTAAAATCTTATAGTGAGAGCACAAGAAGATAATGGAGTAAGCAAAACCATCTTTTGTGATGTGATCTACCATTTTAAGGAATAAATTAATACTAATTATTTCAAAATCAAGCCTTATATTATCTAAATGTTGCAACAAAATTGTAGCCTGATAGATTACCAAATAAGGATTTTAATGCACATATTGCTGATTTCTTAGAGATTTATGATACTTTAAAGATTAATGGCCACTAAAAATTTCTTCAGCCTAATGTCATTCCTATTCTCATTAAGGGATCAAGTGTATGGTTAAAAGAGTTATTTGTACAATCAATTATAACATTCAAGTGAAATATGGCTAAAAGAGTTATTTGTATAATCAATTATATCCTTTGCCTTTGTTTACTTCGGTGCAGGATAATATGTCTTGGAGTTTTTCTCCGAATGGCGCAAATTCGGTTCGAGCAGCTTATAAAGCACTTCTTTCGGAAGAGATGTCTAATGTTACTATTTCGTCTTATTTTTCTTAATTGTGGAAGGTGGCTGGTCCACCGAAATTAAAACATTTCTTGTGGCTACTTGGACACTCATGTCTTCCGAGAAATTCGTTGAGGTTGGCACGGGGTTTGGCTACTTCTAATTTGTGTGGAGTGTGCTTTTTATATACAGAGTCTCCTTTTCATTTGTTACGTGATTATAGTCGTGTAGTTGCATGGTGGCAATGGTGGGATGTTCCTGTTAATTTTTTTACTGTGACAAATTTGGTAGATTGGCTAGCTTTGAATTTGCATGCTCATACTGTGGGTCCTTTTGGTTTTGCCTGGGCACATTGGTTTCTGGCAAGTATTTGGTAGTTGTGGAAGGCTCAGAACTTATTGATCTTTCAAAAGGAGTTTCTTTCCTTAGCAATTTTGAATGACTGTGTCTTTAAAGTTGCAATGGATGGGTTCCTGACTTCTGTTTCACAACCAAAGCTTCAGGGTGTGAGGCGTTGGATTGGTTAGACTGCGCCGCCATCTGGTTGGGTGAAGTTGAGTTGTGACTGCAGTTCTATTGTTAATCCTAGGCTGACTAGTAGGGGCGGGTTGTTGCGTGATTCATTTGGTCGTTGGCTAGGGGGATATTCATTTCGACTTGGTGTTTCAACTATCTTGGTGGGGGAGTTATGGTCCATTCGCGATGGTCTGATTTTTGCGTGGGATCAAGGTTTTTGGCAAGTCGTTGTAGAATCTGATAGCATGGAGGCGGTACGGATGGTGAGTTGTAGTGTTATCTCTTCACATCCCCTGTCTGTTTTGGTTGTGGATATTCAAGCTTTACTTGCTAGGAATTGGAGTTGCTTTATTCGGCATGTGCCTTGTGAAGGTAATTTTGCAGCCGATTGTTTGGCTAAATTGGGTTATGGCATTGCTTCAAATTTTCAGGTTTGGGATGATATTCCTACAGCCCTCTCCTTTTTTTTTGATAAATTGTAAATTGTATTTATCAAAAAAGTATATATATCATAATTGAGGCATACCCCAATCGGCTAAGGCCAAACAAAATAGTAATAAAAAAAGCCCGTTCACCTAAAAGAGGTTAAGACAAGTCGAGAATGTTCCATACAACCAAAAGAGGGCCGCAGCCCTAGCAGCAAAAAGAAGACAAACTAAACCCAAAAATCCCCTTACAACCAAAAAGGAAAGTTGTTGACACCTCAAATTAATACAAAACAGTTCAAAATAAAAGCATAGGAGAATAACAACAAAATGGAAAACCAGCCGCACCAAGGCTGGTCGGCAATATACGTGGACGTATGTAGCGCAAGTCATGTGCATGGGCCATGCAAGCCCCACACAACAGCAGTAGGAAGTGCGCAAGTCTCCTCCTTTTCTCGTTGGGGCTGATACGGGCATAGCACCTAGATTGTGTATGAGCCCTGCAGCCATTGTCTCAGCCATCTGGAACTCGAGGATGACATGGGACAATTCACCACCTATGAAGGACATGAGACAAAGAGCTATAAAAGCACCACTAACATAAAAAAGTTAGAGCATTAGAAGTTGATTAAATCCGAGGGGTAGGGCTTATAAAGCAGCTTGTACACCACAATTTTAATCTTGGCAATTACATCAGCACAAGTAAATGAAACCCTATCTAATTGAGTAGCATTTCTGATCTTCCACAGAGTATATACGGTGGTGAGAAAACCTAACCGAGCAGCTTTAGATCGAAGAAGGGCTCCAGAATAGTCCAACCTAAGCCATTTAATGGCACAAGTAAGGGAGGACATTTGCTTAGTAATTCCCAGCCAGTTTCGGATTCCTACTCATACAGCCTTAGCAAAACTACAAGTGAAAAAGAGATGATTCACCGTCTCATTTTCCATACCACAAAGCTTACAAGTTCTATCCAACTCTAAGAACATAAGATTGTCTTTTGTGGGCAATCTATTCCGCAATACAAGCCAAGTAATAAAAGAGTACTTGGGGGGGATATATCTTTTCCAAATAAAAGACATCCAAGGTTTTCGGGGCTGTTTAACACGCAACAAATCATAAACCTTTTGAGAAGATAACATGCCATTTACACAATATTGCTGCAACATATCAATTACTGCAGGTATTCCACCTAAATTGTGCACCAAGGAATCCCGAATGAAGGCAAGTTTTTTCATTAGGGCTGAATCCCTTGGATGGACTTGCCATTCCCAAATAGAGTTGCCCTGAAGATAAATAGCATGAATCCATCTGACCCATAAAGAATCTACTTCTGCATGAATATTCTAAAGTGTTTTAGCCAACAAAGCAGAGTTCCATCCCTTGCATTGTTTTAAGCCTAGTCCTCCCTCTTCTCTTGGTAGACACATAGTATCCCATGCAACTTTGTAATGCTTCCCTCCCCACAAGAACAGACGACAGAGTGAGATAATCTTGTCAATAATGACCGTGGGAAGGGGAAAGGCTTGAAGCCAAAAGGAGAGAACTCCCTGAATTACTGAATGAATCATTTCACATCTTCCAGCATAAGATAGGGTTTTACCATGCCATGCATTTATATAATTCTCCACTGATTCAATCAAAACTGAATATTGAGCAACAGAAATTTTTATTGGGGCTAGGGGTACCCCCAAATATCTCACCGGGAATTCACCAAGTGGGAATTCCACTTCTTTAAGGATAGCATTCCTCTCCCAGCCCCAGACACCTCTAAGATAAATGTGAGATTTAACAGGATTAACATGCAGCCTAGCCACCTCCTATAACTCCTTCAAACTATCCATTAAAACCCGAATGGAGGGGATATCACCTCGAGAAAGGAGCATAAGATCGTCAGCAAAAGCAAAATGTGTAATAGCTAATTGTTGACATTTTGGATGGTAATGAAAAGAAGAGCTAGTTGTTTTCTTTTTAACACTCTTGATAAATATTCCAAACACAAGAGAAATAGAATGGGAGACATCGGATCACCTTGACGTAGCCCACGCTTTCCTTTGAACATACCATGTAAAGTGCCATTGATCATGAGTGAGAACGAGGAAGTGGAAACACACTCCATAATCCACCCAATGAATTGGGTAGGGAAGTTCAGACCATGAAGCAATTCAGCTAAGAAATCCCAAGATATAGTGTCATAGGCCTTGGTGAGATCAATCTTCAACATACATCTAAGAGAAATCCTTTTGCGACTGTAACCCCTCACAAGTTCCTGTGCTAGGAAGACATTATCCAGCATGTTCCGACCCGGTATGAAACCTGCTTGAGCTTTGTCAACTAATAGGCCGACCACCAAATTTAATCTTGTCGTCAAGATTTTAGTGATGATCTTATACACCATATTGAGGCATGCAATCGGTCGAAAATAAGAAACTCTTGGGGAAGAGTTCTTTTTGGGGATAAGGGTCAGAACTGTATGATTAAGCTGCTTAAGCAATCTACCATTCTCAAAAAATTCATGTACAGCTCTCACAACATCCGGTCCCACTCGATGCCATTGCTTTTTAAAGAACATAGCCGTGTAGCCATCTAGTCCCAGTGCCTTATCATCGCCAATATCAAAAAGGGCCTGTTTAATTTCAGCAGTAGTAATGGGGGCAACCAGGTTAGTATGATCAGATGGTGCTAGGATGGGGACCATGGATGATCACCTGTACATCAGCTGACCTTCTAGGTGAAGGAGATCCCAAGAGATTCAAATAATATTGAAGTAGCCGATCAGTAACCTCTGTCAATGAAGAGGTTTCAGATCCATCCTCGGTAATAAGATGAGTGATAGCATTCAATTTGGCTCTCTTGCGAACTATGGAGTGAAAGTAGCTAGCACTCCTATCAACCTCCATTAGATGAGTACATTTCGCCTTCTATCAAAAGAAACTCCGTTCTGCATCCTGGAGAAAGCTAGCTTGCTTTCTCTTAAGGTTGACCGTGGTTTTTAAATCATCATCATCCGGAGAGTAGAGGAGAGCCTGGTATGCAAGCTGAAAATCAGCTTGTGCCTCTTGCACTTTAGTGGTGATGTGACCAAAAGCTTGCCGGTTCAGAGCTTTCAGGGGCCCTTTGAGTGATTTCAGCTTAGTGCACAATGAAAACTGGGCAGTACCCTCAACATCTATGCTCCAAGTGTTGGCCATAGTCTCCTGAAAATGAGGGTGAGAAATCCACGTATTAAAGAATTTAAAAGAGGTTTTACCGTGAGGTTGATGTGGGTGGAATTCAAGTAATATGGGACAATGATCCGAATCAGCCATCATCGGGAGAAATGTAGCTACACAGGTTAAGTCTCGTACACCCCACGTAGGGTTGATGAGGACTCTGTCAAGTTTGGCCATCCATTGATTTTTATACCAAGTAAAAAATTCACCGTTGGAAGGAGCATCTTCCAAGCTTAAGGACAACCGAAAATCTTGGAGGTCCTTAAGGTAGTAGGAAGATGGGGATCGGCCTCCTCTTCTTTCATTGGCAAAGCACACACAATTAAAGTCGCCTAATAGTAACCAAGGAGTCTTTGAACTCACATTCAGCCCCAATAGATAATTCCAAAGATCTCGGCGTTGGGAGACACTATATAAGGCATAGATACATGAAACCAGAAACTTATCTTATGTGATTTTACTTGTAACCTCGCAATGGATAGTTGATCACCTTCCACAAGGATGCAACAAAAGTAATATAAGGGGTTCCAAGCAACCACCCTCCTTGAACCTGTGCAAAATTATGCCGGCATTACCAAATAGGAAATTTGTTTCTCATGAATTGTCCCAACCCACCCACATCAAGCTTAGTTTCCAAAAGACACATGAATTGACAATTGTGTTGCCTAGTTAATAGGCTAACACTATGTTGTCTCGAGGGTTTGTGCAGCCCTCGGACATTCCAGCACAAAAAAGTCATTTCATCAATGAGCAAGGGCCAGCCCTTCCCTCATTCTTCCTGTTTTGAGCAGTAACATCACCTTTCTCATTCAGATTCGGCTTCACAAGGTTTTTATCAGCACCTTTACGGTTGACAAGTGGGGGCCCTTTGAGTTCCTTCATCCCCTTGTTGAAGTCAGCTTTCGGACCTTTCCCAACTTTTCTAGACTCTCCATCAGCATTCTAGTGGGGGTCGGGTCTGCTTGTAGAGGAGTCGGTTGGACCTCAAAATTCTGTGTGTTGCTAGCTATAGCAGCAGGTGCAGGAGCATTACAAGCAGGTGGATCAGTAGGTGTCTCCCGAGCCAAATGGGGAGTGGAGGCAAAATGGGCCATCATACCCAGATCAACATCTAGAGGAGCCAAACTACCCAGCAGTGTCTGTTGTGAGGTTACCACACGTTCACTAGACTGCACCTTCCCATGCTTCCTTATAGGTGGCCAAGGTCGTTCCTGCATGCCACCAGCATTAGAGGCACCTTGGGAGACTATCGGTTAACCAGTAGCATTGAATTGGCAGGCCAACTCTAAATGTCCAGTCCTTCGGCAGGAGCTGCAAAAATGTGGGAAAGTTTCATACACAACCTGCTGTGTATAGCTTTGGCCATCCAGGAGTTGAACAAGGAAGCTTGGAATGGGGGGTTTGGAGACATCAACCTCAATGAGCATTCGGACATAACCAATTCTAGCATGCTGACCGGTAATTTGATCCGTGCAAATGGGCTTTCCTAACCTCGATCCCAATTTGGAGAGAGCATCCACATGCCAAAAATCAAGAGGGACATTAGGGAGTTTAATCCAAATGGGAATTTTCAGAAATTCGTCATTGTTAAAGGCAAAGCCTTTACTCAATTCTTTAAGCAACAAGGATTTACCGTAAAGAGTATAGGGGCCTCCCATCAAGACAATAGTTCGGTCAGCTTCATTGGAGAACCTGAAAATCAACCAGCCTTGGTCATAAGGGAGGAGCCGACATGGTACTCCCCAATTGGCCATCATTCCCTCCACTGCTTTCATACCCGGAAAACGACCAGTAAATCGGCCAACCAAGCAATAGCCCTATGCTTCCTCAATAGGACGAAAGTCTTCTGGTGACAATTGAACAATGTCGGCTACAGCTTTATGCTCCAATTGAACCCCATGGGTGAGCACACAGTTGTTCTTGAATAATCCAGCATAAGAGGGCTTAGATTTGGACGAGGTCTTTTTGTCGAGCACCTGGGGGGTATCTGCTTCCTGTGAGCTGCTGGAGCTGTTGGCATTGGAAGAGGTCCCATGGCTAACATCGCCATCACTGTTGGCATCAGACTCATCATTCTCCGTGGAGGCTACTTCATCCTCCAGATTAGTGGTAGATGGGCTTACCGAGGATTTCATCTTAGACACACCCGCATATTCTCCATCTTTGGACGGTGATTGTAAGCCCAGGATAATCTCCCTGGTAATGTCCCTCCCACGTTGTTTCTTCTTGGTCATCCTGAGTGGTTGGCTGAAGACTGGCCAAGAACAAGGCTAGCCAGAGAAGTAACTGCGCCAGGGGTGGACTGGCGACGTGCAAGAGCACCCAGGGCGTGCGCCCTCCGTAGCTCCCAGTGGCGCGCGCGCAATGTTCGTGCGCCTAGGCCAGCCCAAGCTGGGCGCACCCAGCAGCTCCCAGATCTGTCTGCGCAAGAGGTGGACGTGCAGTGCCCCAAATCTCCGCTCGCGAGCACCACAAGCGTAAGCGAAGAAAAAAAATGAAGACCAAGCAGATCTACCGAAAGAGGGGTAGGGAGCACCAAAATCCGTAGGCAGTTGAACCCGCAAGAGCTTGGCGTCAAAAATTCAGAAAGCAACACAAAATGCAAGAGCAAAAGCAAGATCTGGAATATAGTCACTACAGAAATACAAATCAAAGATAACAAGCTAGAGGCAGTCGTGAGGTAACAGCAGGAAACCGAAGCAAGAAGAGGTAGCAAGTTGGACGAAACCTAAGGGGAAGCCTTAGTGAGAGAAGCTCTCCAACATCCACTAATACTGATAACCTACAACCCTCTCCTTGATTGTATGGGCTGGTGCCTGTGGTATTTCTTTTATGAGATAGTTTTCGTTTCTCTTAGTTGTAACAAAAAAAAATATGGAGTTGGAAATGGTGCGTGTGATGTGAGTGGGGCACACTAATTTATCCTTTTGTCAAGAAGAACTGCCACCTTCTACTCTGCCGCTGGTGATTACGGAGCGAAAGACTCTTACACTCAAAATATATATATATATTGTAATAAATCATGATTTCACTAACAATATTAATAATCAAAACAACATAGTCACTATCTTCAACTGGGACTTTTTGCTCGCCTGTCTAATTTCTCTGCATCTGTCATCCCCAAACGCACAAAAATCATCTAAATCTGAGACCAAGCTTGTGTTACAATTGTTCTCAAATCAAGACGGAATTCAAAAACTCAATTTCAAGTCATAATTTAAAACTTTTAGAGACATAATTCAATTTTTATTTCTTCATAAAAAATATTTTCATATGTCTCTAATTTAATCTTAACTTAAAATCATCGCATTTGAATGCCTATAGATCAAGTTATGGCTAAAATATAAATGCACGTTCAGTGAAAACACTGCATCTGTATATTTTCTAACACTCTTTATCGTCATTTTCATCTTAATTAATCTCTTTTGCCTATTATATCACTTCTAGCTTATTTCCTCAATATTTCCTCTTCATTCCTATTTCATTTAAGTTTAACTTATCACAACTAAATCAAAATCTATCATTTTTCATAATCATCAAAAACAGAAAATCACACTCACACTTATTATCTTCACATTTTCTACTTTTTCAACTTCTGCATTTTCTTTACTTCTTCCTCAAACTTTCATTTTAAATCATTCATTCTCATCTCAAAACATTATCTTATAACTATTTTTCCACTTTAAATTCATTCTTTTGTTTATCTCTAAAATGCTCAAAAATCACGTATATGCATATATATATACACATAGTGAAAACAGAGTCCTTATTTATGTTTTCTTCAAAAAGTTTATGCACCTAGTTATACATGTTTTCTAAGATCTTTCAGCTCCATCTACAACTTATTATAACATTTTTATCATCAATACCGAAAGTTAACAAAATTTACATTTCCATCCTATATATCACAGTGAACATGAAAAATGTCCATTTATCTCTTATTCATAACATGCCAATAAATCACCATTTTTGTTTCATAAAATAATAACTCTAAAGGATTTATACAATACTTTCTTGATATAGTTCTAAAATCTGCCAAAACTCAAGAAGCCTTAAACTTCATGTAACTCACGTACACTATTGTAAAGGTTGGCAAGTTTCGGTTTTTCTAAAGAAAAATGAAGGAAAATCGAAGTTGGGAGTAGCAAATGGATAGATGAGAACAAGGTTTTTCTTTAGTGAAGATTTGATGAAAAATTTTGTGTAAAGGAGGAAACTTTGAAGAAGAAGGCTACGAAGAAGATGAAGACAAGCACAATAACTTGTCTTTCAAAGTTAAGGAAACTTAACTTTAGACTTGGACACTTGTCCTATTTCTAAGGCCTTAGTTAGTTTTCCCAACTAACTAGTTCTTATTGGACTAGTTCCTTAACTCCTATCTTTTCAGTCCAATTATCACCAAAATTTTTCAATAACATCTTCTCACGAATTCTATAGTCATCTCCAAATTTTCAAAATCCTTTTTCAAGACCTATATCATTTGTTTTCTTATTTCTATTTCCATTCATCAATTTACTCACCAAATGACATTTTCCCTAGTATAATAATATTCAACCTTTTCAGAAATTATTCCTAAAATTCACCAAAATTCAAAATTAACAAATACACTCACCAATCAAATTTTCAATACAATAAATTCACAATTCTCAATAATATTACATTGCAATTCAATTATATCCAGAATGTCAATGAATGTATATACAGTCATTTTAATGTATGAAAAAATTCAAATTTACGTGCGTGTATGCTAACAATATGCATGAGCATGAAAAATGCATTTTTCTTAATCTCTTGTTGATCTTACATGTACCATATTTTTGGATTCTACCCCTTAATATGAGAACAAGATGTTACATCACTGGCTTCTAAAAGTTTCAAGGTCAATCAAGTGAAGTTCTCATGCTTACATTTTTATATCCATTATAATTAGCACTTGCTTTTTTTTTTCTCTTATTACTAAACTCAAATTTCTTAATTCCCATTTATATTTTAGTGCTTGTTTACCTCTTCCACTTTTCAATAAAATATATTCTCAAAAATTTCAAAATTGCCAAGAAATCATAATTTTCAGTTTTCTATATTTTAGGTATCATATTGATCGCGGCTTATCATTCAATCCTAAGATTGATCCTTAGAAACCGGTCAAATAAATTTATACCAAGAATTGCAATATAGGATGCAACCTCGGGTCGACTCTCAAGGAACCAGTACATAATTGATCCTAAGACTAGCCTAATGTTGAATAATGCATGCAATTAAAGCAATAAAAAAGGGGGGTTTTGGCTTGATTAACTAAAATTAAACTAAGGCAAGGCAAAAGAGTATTTTTGGGATTTTTGAAAGACAAGACAATTGAAAATAATTAGGATTAAAAACAATTAATTAAAACTCTCCTGAAAATGTGGCTCGGGTCATCATTGTTCAAAATAATGTCGGGGTTTGAAATCCACTAAGTTTCGAAAGTTAAACCTTAACAACTCGTTAAGTCCAAGAATTTAATTAATCAACTCGATTAATCAAATCTTGTTAAAACCCTTAGTGTGAGAAATTGGATAGACAATTGCAATTAGTTAAACGGATAATAACACAACTAACTCAACCAAGCACAACTAGGCAGATCAAGTAAATCAATGTAAAAATCCAAATAACATACATGAGACTTCATGTATTTTTGGCACAAAAA
>JAOSBP010166178.1:0-99072 GCA_027563825.1 Erythroxylum mucronatum
AGGGGGACATTGGGGGGGATTTCTTTCGGGGGGGTTTTTTTGGGAGGAGATGGGTTGGTTGATGATGGAATGCCGATGGATAGGGAGCGGGGTGGTGGTGGAGGTGTATCGCGTGTGAAAGACGTACTTTGAGTCATGGATGTATATAATACATCACAGCTATCCGCCACCGCCTGCTCGTGGCGCCGCCGCCTTTTCCCTTAATCGAACCCAAATATTCAGGTTATTCCAACTCGTCAAATGGAGCCCTATGATTAGCTGGACTCGGTGATCTGCTCGGAGGTTTTGTCGAGCGGTGAATTCGAGTATCAAGTCAAGGTGCTGCGAACGTAAGTCAGCATAGTGCAATCAAATAGCGTTTCACGCACATCCGGACCTCATGGAGTGTCTCACGTTTCGTCAGTCCAGCTGGTGTGGGGACTTCCGGCAGTATCTCTGATACAGTAGCAGCCGCGCAGCACAGATAGGCTTCCACTAAAGACGCAATAACGCAATCAGTCGAATAATCGATGCCTCTCTTGTTCAACAGCCCACAGTTATGGACCTTATTACCGCATCAAGAGACCTTTCAATCGAATGACACATTTGTCAAGAAACCAACATGTTTGCAATCGAATATACTGGAGCTGGGCCTTCACGTCTCACCGAGGAAAAAGCGTTGAAGAATTTCTGAACTCATATGATTGCCATTGAGACTTTTCTATGCCTTATCACCCATCGTAATCGCTATCTTACACTTGCCTAATCATCAAGTCATGGTATTCGAAAGTAAACAACGCCAAAGCTTCAAGCGACGTCAGAGGAAGAGCTACGAGTCGCTCCATTTCCGCTTGCACGGTACCGCCGATGCAGCTGGATCAGCCTTTTCCGCCTGTAGTCCTGTTGTCAACGGTTCAGCCTTCTCCTCAGGAACTCGGAATGCTGAGAGCGAAATGATGGAGTCATATTCCTGGCCAAGACATTGCCGCAGGTTGGAAATATTTCCAAGACACTGCAGCACATCTTTCGAGTTCTTATCCCACTGCGCGTGGAGCTCTTCCCACCGCTTACAGGTCTTCGAGATGCTGAATGAATAAGGTTGGTTCCAGCCTTCTGAAAGGTTCACTTTGTCCAAATACTTTGAGTTCAAACAGTACTTCAGTCCTGCCGCGTGCTCGCAACTTCCTTCGTACTTCTCTTGACGAGGATCTTTCAAAAACTCGTTGATCATGTTGATGCATTCGCAAGGCATGTGGACACGTGTTATGTCGAGTGTATCTTGAGGACGTGCCCAGTCCTTGGGTTTGATTGGTTCGACTCCGACCACCGACGCGATATACATCGTGGTCAAGCTCTGGAAGATTGACTGGTCGGTCTCTGACGGTACGGAGAGAGGAACCAGCCCTTCAAGCAACGAAATGATGAAATCGCACGCCTTGCCATTCACAGTACCAGGGTTTTGTGGTCGTAACCGACGGAGTAGTGCAGACCGATGTTGCGGATCAAGTAATGTGCAAAGGATCTGCGTTGCTTTTGCAAAAAACTGTCTACAATTCGAATTACGTCGGCGATCATCGAGATATTCGACACACCGATCAACCGTCAGACCTGGAAAGTCGTGTTCTGCTATCGTTCGAGTAAGATGCATCAGCAGCGTGCGTGCAAACTCGGTCTGCGGCTGCTGAAGTGAGATCTCCAGCAGCAAGGCAGCAGGAGTGTAATTGTTCATCCTCTTCGTCAGGAATTTCACGACGCTCTGGAAGAGGATAAACTGCCGAAAACTCCCGGTTTGCTCCAAAATCATCGTGACGAGAGAGGGAACATAGTCATCGCAAGTTTTATCGGTTTGCTCCATAAACTTCGTCAGGATAGATGCGAGCCATCCTTCACGATACGCGACTTCATGGTCATTCGCGGAACGTTTCTTCAAACCTCGTCGGAATGCAGCGATAGCGTTGTGTGTGATGTCGAGTTCACCGGAAGAAGTCAATGCTTTCCTGATGCTCTCTTCCGGAACGACAGGTTCAGTCAGGTCCAGGAGCGATCCGAGTCGTGTCCATGATTCTCGATCGAAGCCAGCTGTCGCGCGTTCCACAGCTCTCTTGAAAAGATCAACGTCCTGAAGATGGCACGCTGCGACGGCTACAGAGCCTGCTAATACCTTGGCGCGTGGTCGCTTCAGAGCAGATTTGCAAATGCTCAAACATGGGTCGCGTAACTTGCGCTGCAAGAGCCCGTCCAACAGTCGGTCGAGATTTCTTGGCAGGTCATCGTCGCCGTTGAGAAGTGATGATAGGTGGTCGGAATAAGCAATAATTATGACACTGTCTCTGTATACTCGATCGATCTCGGCATATGAGTTGCCCTGATACTCACCACCAGACTGCTCATCCGGCTCTCGGTTATGTCCGTCTGTGGTAACGACTTGATTCCCGTCAACGGGGACTCTTTCGACCAGCAACTGGATGTTATCCGTGTTTTTAACACTTGTCAAATAGGCGCAGAACTCAGATTCGTTGTCTTCTTCGCTATTCTGATTGTGTTCATGCTCTTCTATATTGGCAAGGAAGGTATGGAAATTTTTATCTCGTTGACAAACACGAGCTACGTGGCGAGAACGAGCCGAATCTATGCCCTTTAAATCCTGAAATCTCAGACTCTCACGGCTATACTGATATGAGAGCGGAAAGATCAGGTATCGCTCCATAGGATGGTAACGATGCCATTGATGGAGAATTTGGCCCAGCTCGGATTCGCGCCTCGTAATTGAAGCAGCCGACTGCGCGTGTGTGCCAGAGTCCCTGACGAGGTTGTATGTGAGAACCCATCTGTTTCCGTCCGTCACAGGCTCAACTTCATGACGAACATCGCCGTACCACGCTAAATACGTGCATCCGAAGCGAGAGTTCGATTCGGTCTGAATGCGTATGTTTTCCTGGTTATGCTGGAGGGACACCACTCCACCTTTGTGCACCGAAGGCAGACAGAGAACGAGTGTTCCAAACATTCCGGGTACTTTCTCGGTATCTTGATGCGGCTTGAACATGGCTCCTTTTTCGTAGATGAGCATCTTGTGTGGTTCCGCTCTCACGTGCTGAAGGTCGCAATCGACGCCGAGACCTGCGGCAGCTGTCTCAACAACTTCACGGAGGTAGGAAGGCCACTCTGGATTGCTGAAAACGAATCGGGAAAGATCGATCTCCCACGTATTCCGAACAGATGTATCGATCACTGTCTCAGCGCCTTTGCCAAAGGGAGCTTGACTGCTGATCTGGATCAACGCCTGGGCGTGTTCGATGGAGAGAGGCAGTCCGATCTCTGCCGTGGCTGCGTTCTCGGGGTTCAAGGCGATGCCTGGCAAGCAAACACGCACGACACCAGATGTGGCGAACGATCCCGACGACTTGATGGACTGAATATGATACCATAAATGATTTCTGAGCAGGTCCACTTCGTAGTTCGAGTTGGAATCGTCGTCTTCTCCATCTGAGGAGCTCATCTTGGTGGGGTGGATGGGGTGTTGAAGTTGATGGAGTAGGGAAGTTGATGATGCCTGGAAGTGAAAATCCGCAGGTTCAGAGAGGTGGCACAAGATAAATTACCTTAGCCTCGATTTCAAAGTCTTGTGTAACGCGGCTCGGACAGTTCCGGCCATAAATCCGGTCGACAAAAGCCTGCATTCGCAGAGAAGAAGTAAATGGAAGAGCACAACGCATCGGATTAGATACAGTAACCTTGTAGAAGTTTGAATCCGGCGAACTCTGGGGCTTCACCTACCAAAACTCAGACATTTCTTCGATTCCATACGCTTTACTTTTAACACCTTAAGTGACAAAGTTATTTTAAGATTGAAAATATACGATGGGATCTAATAGAAGAGTTAGAATTTGGGCGAGGAACCCCTCGAATTTCGGGAAGAACGGGGTCGGACTCAAGGTTACTGTATATACCTAGTTATCGAAAGTCGAGATACTAGTGCCCCTTCCACTATCATCCTCATCAGAACTCCCCTCACCCAGTGTCGGATCGTTCCTCCTCCCCCAATGAAACTTGAACCTCTCGCTCCGCCCAAAGACAACCGCTCCAGAGCTATACTCCTTCTCCAAGAACTGATCCGGCCTTACCCATTTTCTCAATCCTCAACCTAGGAAGCAAAACCTGCACCCGATCGCAGTCCATCCCACCTCCACCCTCACACTCGCAACCCTCGAAAAGCCTCCGACCCCGATGCCAATACGTCTCCCCCGCAAGCCTGAGCGGCGTCTCCTCCCCGTCACCATACCCCCCGCGGATCCTCCTCAGCGTCTCCACCGTCGCGACGAGGTAGTCCTTTCCGCAAGGCACCCTCCTACAGCTCGGGCAAGGGTCGCACGTCTCGGCCGGCACGACGAGATCACTCAACCCTCTCCCGATCAGGGTCACCGCTCCTATGCTGCGGGTGAAATCCACCCAGCCTCTACCGCTGCTCGAGAGCCGGAGACAGCAGGGTTTGAGACGGTAGCAGGAGGATATCAGGGCCCTGGCTGACGTACCCTCGAGGAAGTGGCATTCTGCACATGACTGCGATCGCGAGTGTGTGTTCGGCCTCATTCAAGTCTGGCAGACGAGCTCTAGCTCGAGCAGGAGGAAACTCTGAAGCATTTCACCTTTTCCGCCAGTCTACAGCTCCAATCATGTCACGCATGATCCCTGATTCAGCGGACAGCCACACTAGCGGCGTGAGTAACTTGACCGCTCTCTCAGTGGCTCCTGTGATCGCTTCTGGTTTCTGTTAGAACAGAATCACTCTTGAATGGGACAAAGTCATTCTTCGGGGAATGGGACAGGAAACGGGAGAGAGAAGAACTGACCGGAAGAGGAGGGAGAGCCTTTGTCTCGGACGGATCCATGTATTCAACTTCCAAGGTGTCATGATCCGAACTCAGCACCCCATTCTTGCCAACGATCTGAAACTTGATGTCGGCGGGTCCAAGCTTCACCACAAAGGCAAAATCGGCACGCCAGTACTTCTTCTTGAGCTTCCATATCTGTCGATTCTTGAGCTTCATGTCGTTCTTGGTCAAGGTGTAATTCACTGTGACGATGTCCTGACAGCCGGGATCTGTGGTCAAGAACGGCAGCTTGTCGACAGGAGAAGAAGACATCACGATCCGAGCATGACGGGGTAGGTTATGTTCGGACTCAGCAAGGGTGGCGCCGTAAGATCGGAGGACACCGCTGTTGACCTGGATTTCTTGACCTCGTAGGATGAACCAACTGTCGTGGTCAATACCGGCGTCTAGTTGCGGGGGTGCGGGTGACTTACTCGACTACATTCTCGACCCATCGACGGTTGTCCAAGGGGTTCGTCACGAATGGCTTGCCCGCATGCTTGCTTTCATCGTAGAGACTGCGGATCGCAACACCATAGCTGTTACGGCAACGTCTGGTTTTGAAGACGTCCTGCCCCGGATCGCTGTTTACTCCGAGTTGTTGTGTGCGCTCTCTCACTAGTCCGCGCACGACAGCGAGTTGTCTGGTCTCCGATCAGATTCGCATGACAACACCAAATTGCAAAGCAATACTCACGGCTCGAGAACCTGCATAATGCGGACCGATGCGGTATTCTTTGATCGGAATCCGAAGTTCATTTCGTAGCGTTTCTTGAGCTCTTGGTGAAGGTAAGGGGAGCTTCCGAGGCCGCCAGATAAAATGATGAAAGAAACCTGCTCCTTGGGCATCTCGGCTTCGAGTGCGAGCAACCTGCTGTCAATGAGACCGAAGATCTGATGGAGCTGCTGGTCAAATATGTCCGTCAACGTCGCACGGTCGATGACCATCCTGGAGTTGTGGATGCCGGCCTCGGGAAAGGTATGCGTGCCAGCGAGGCCCGCAACATCGAGTGAGAATTGGTCGACGACGGGATTTGGAAAGGAGTGCTTCACAGTCTGGAAGCGCCCCATCAGCATCTCATCGGCGAGGCAGTACAGATCACCTTGCAGGTAATTCTGAATCAGCTCCAGACGCCCGACGATGTGTCTCGCCATCTGAAAGTCGATCAATGTCGATCCTATTGGGACGCCCTCGACGCAGTCCAAAGGCTCGAGTTCGACTTTTCGGTCCATTGACTTGACCTTCAATAGGTTCACATCGGTAGTACCGCCTCCAGCCTTGAGAAGTTATCAGCACTCACTCATTGACGAGATCGAAACAACTCACATCGCAGATCAGAAAGACATCGCCTGTACGATAACGAGTTGTCGAAGCCTCGATGGCAGCAGCCTCGGCTTCCGTCAGAGCCATCCGCATCGTCTGTTGTTGGGTGCCGGCGAAACCGGCCGACTTGATGAGCTTCTCGATACTCGCCACCATCGCCGGGTTCCTCCACGTTGTCGGCGTGCTGAAGCTGTACTCGACGTTGAGGTTCCGCCATCTCGGGATGGAAAAGTCGAAGAACTTTTCAATCTCCCGATGGAGACAGCAAAGGTAGTCGAAGTACCACTCTCTGGCCTCGTGACAGGTGAATTGACGATCGTCCTCGTACTCCGAGTCCAATGTCAATTTGAACTGCTCACGAACGATGACACTGCCGTCGCCGAACTCGGATTCGAAACCCCAGTTTCGAAGTTCATTCCTGTCTTTGCCGTATCCAACCCGGGTTGCAACCTTATCCGCCTTCTCCATTCCATGGCGGCTAGGCCAGCGATTGATCGAGTGAGGATCACTCCAGTCCGGTCCGATCGAGTATGCGACACCCTTTGAGATATCAGCTTAGCATCAACGAAAACAGTATTTTCGAGTTTCGAGTCGTACCGAGCAAGTTTGTCCAATGTCGATGCCTACAACGATGTCTGGTCTCCAAGTGCCCGCCATGGCTGCAATCACGTTTGGAAAGGCTGTTGGCGCCCGCCTTGGGATACAAATGAATATCACTTGCAGTCGATGCGGCTCAATTACGAACCGGCGCCAGATTACTTTTTGGAAGAGGCGAAAGGCTGCAAAATAAGCACAGTGTTTGACAATGCTCTAATCAACTTTGGATTGGTTGTTTCTTAAATTGGATCATATTTGCTCGTCTCTTTTCGCCCCCGATCGAGATACAGTGGGGTTTTGCACTAAGGTAGGCTAATGCAGAAGGAAGGCTGCACCGATGTGCAGCCATCGGACCATACCTCACAAACCCTGTAGAGTTTGTAGCTCAGGCTATGCACTGCATCAGGTTGTGTTACATCGGAAGCGCTCTTCGCAGCCCTGACACTGTGTGGCTACTCTGATTGATGCTAAACATCAAATCATTTTGTTTGTAGTAGTAAACAGGACGAAAGGCTGAGAGTCTTGCCTTTCGTCCACGACTTGCCGTGTTTGGAATCCAACGGCATGTCCACGGACTGATTCAGCAATGCATCGCAGTAGCTTCGAGCTTGCTCCCACACCTAACATCGGTGTGCTTTGAACTGGTGCAGCCTCGTTCACCTACATGGGGCTCTTCATTTGGAGCAGGCGATCGCCACGGAACTTGTCCCAATAATAAGCATAGACCACGTTTTTGTCATCTTTCCGATTCATCTCTCCGTTTCCGCTCTTCTTGAACATAGACGAGCCTCACAAGGATTGTTCGGAAGCTCTGTCTCTTCCTCGAGATCAAGCATGGCAGGCATCGCAGTTCCAGAAGGTTCGACTGTTTACAAAGGCGTAAATGGTGTGATCGAGTCATTATCAATTGGGACGGATGGTATAGCAAGCCTACCGGCCGGATCACATCTCTATCTACCGTTTACGACTACTTATATCGGCTCCATAGGGATTCCTATATCCGCATTGGCTTCTTCGATGCTTTCCGATGACCCTCTGATGTCTGCCGCAACAGCGATCGTGGCATTCACCGTTAATACAAATGGGTCCATTCCCATCGAAACCGCGACATTTTACAATACCTTACCTTCTGCATCGAGTACAACAAGCGCGATCGCATACATTCCGTACCCTGTTTCTACTCTTCCACTGCTCATTGCGGCCAGTACATTATTTCAGAAGTTGAACGGCAGTTATTCCACAGCATCGCCGAGTGGTAGCACCGCAATTACAACACCGGGAGTCACGAGTTCTCCATCTGGCTCGAAGATTCCGTCTGGCAACAATCAAAAGCCAACAAGCGGTTCGGTATCAAAGGGAGCTTTCACAGGAGGTGTTGCAGGGGGAGTCATAGGCGGATTCGTGGCCGGCTTGGTGGTTTGTTTCTTGATTGGCTTCCTGTGTTTTCGACGGAAAAGTTCAAAGAGGGCCGGCTATCCGACGAAAGAACCAAAAAGTGAAGAAAGTCAGCTCTCTGAAACTCGAGAGTCGCCATCTCTGGGTACTGGTACTGCAGCGAGTGTGGTCGGATGGCGCAAGCACTTGCCGCAAGAGAAGGACGATCGTACAATCGCGAACTCACTGGAATCAGTCTTCGGACAAGTGCGAACTCATGTCGAGGGATTCTATGGAGCGCAGCCCACGGTCGTACCAAACAGTGCTCTCATGTCCCTCGAAAAGCTTCCGGGCGACGGCATATCTCAAATACTGCGCCAGTCGCCACGCGAGCCTGCTCCTCTCATTGAAGCTATCATCGTCCGTTGGATTGTCCATCGGATCTCTCTCCGCTCAGAAATTGAAGATTCCCTTCTTCCGACGCAATATACAGAGATTCCGAAGCATACAGGTTGGCACATGGAAAGCGACTCCACGGGCCAGATCTCACTCATCGAATCAAAGCGAGGGCTATTGCAAGCACTCTCACAATGGCGCATGCTCACAAGCTTCCTGCGTCCGAACCCCAGAGCAGAGCAAGACTTTCACACGCACATTGCAACTAAGAATGAACTGGCATCCCGAACTATTCTGGATGCGTTCAGACCATACGAACTGCCGGGTAAGAACAGCACGCATCGGGCGGCAAGCTTGCGAGATATACTGCGTCAGGCTTGCGATGCGGGGATTCTGCTTTTCTCTCAACCGTCGACCTTCATGTTCGACTGGTCGGATAGTGATGTGAGTCGTACAGTGGTCGTCACCCCAGCACTTGTAAGAAGGATGGATGCGTCGGGAGAATTCGTGCAGCCTCCGCAGGTTTTGATTCCGGCCAGGCTCGTGAAAGTTCAAAAGTGACGTGGGAGCATGAATTTCTATTGTGTCGTTGTTACATATTTATGAGACTACGAACTCTCTGCAAATCATGATATCATCCTTTTCAGCAGCCGTCTCATCCTCTACCCGGGACAAGACCTTCGCGCGAGACACGTGTCTCGTTCGGGCGCTGCTGCTCTGAGAAATTGGTGGGGTCGGGGCTCCGAAGTAAGAACAGGCTACTATTCAACTTACAAAGCTAAGCGACAGGCACAACTGGGATTTGCGTCGCGGCAATGTCGAGCTCAGACGTAGATCGTTTCGATTGCACCTTCCCAGCGGTATATGATACCGAGTATAGCATGTCGCCCGCGCGGGTACCTGTAGCTCGTTGTATCGCCTGACCTGGAGCTCCGATACTGGCTGAGAAGCTCGTTCCCGCGGATCCTGGAGCTGCAACGGCTGCAGAGCGATGCACACTGATCAGGCAAAGGATTACCGCGATTAGATCCTATAGGTGGCCTTTCACAGCAGCTGAGCCGACAACACATTGCAGGGGGCCATGGAACGAGGCGATCGATATTTCGATGCATTTGAAAGGCAAGCCATCATGCAACTGCAGGGGCTAGAACGCGTTGCATAGAGCATTTTTCACTGGTCAAAATCAGTATAAAGTACTTGGGCGAATGAGGTACAGTACGCCCAACGAGGTGCATGCATCGAGCGTCAAGATGCAAGCCACCGCATCTCTACAATGTATCGCTCGCACGTGTCGCAGGTACAATGAGGCATGTCTTCATTTCATTGAACACATCTTCATCAAACCGATGAAGTAGGTGACATTCTAAATCCAGAAAACAATTCATTATCATCGAGGACGGCTTAGACTGTGGAGAAGGAGATTGCTATGCGACTTTGGTAAAGGTTGCAAGGAAAGGCTGAGGTGAAGTCGAGATTGAAACTTTATCGGCCTTAGCCCGTAGGAAATGTGGGGGCGGATGGTTCGTGCCCCGCTCTTGCCGAGTATCCCTGCGATCGATTGCATGATCCAAGAATACCTCAAACTTTGTCGCGGTCATCCATCATGAATTCGTTTCAGCTCACACGTATGCACACTGATTGGTCGACGGCCAACAGAGCCTCAAAATGTTTTCCAGTACGCGATTCGAGAGGTGGTCAACGGAGACGCGGCTGGACTACATTACTCCCCCGACCGAGTGGCTGCCTACCCAATGCCTATTCACTCGACTTTCCCATGAGCCAAGATGTCCACCGAGTACGAGGAGAGAGTGACCAAGAGGACCCAGGTCTACCGGGCTCTGGGTCAAGGTCTCAAGGTATTCTACGAAGATGAGCGGCCCGAGGTGGAGTATGTACATCGAACTTGTTGTTTCTCACAATCGAATTGACAAGTCGCAAGCTTTCTGGCAGTCCCTGGCCTGGGAACCAATCCCGAAGAATGCTGGACCTGGACACCGAGTCGGAAGGAGGACAACGGCCGCACAAGACAATCCACCGTTATAGCAGCAAACGATGATTCCGACCTACCTCAACCGGTGGCAGATCAAAGGAAGCCATTCAACTGGATCAGAGACTCAAACGGCCTGGCCTCGTTGTTTCCACACTCCAGAATCATGCTGTACGATTTCGCCTCCGCCTGGAGGGGGAATCGCAAAGTTAGGGCCACCATGCGAAGTATCTGTAATTGGCTCTTGGATGACTTGAAAGAGAAAAGAAAGGTATCAATCTTTCACTATTTCCGGACATGAAACGTTGTGCTGATGGCTCAGAAGGACGGTACCGCGGCCAATCGACCACTTATCTTTATCGGGCACAGCATGGGCGGCGTTGTTGTTGCCAAGGTAAGTTGAACCGGAAGAGGTCCCCCGAGAGAGAGCTGACTGTCTTAGACCTTGTGTATTGCGAAATCTCAAAAAGAATTCGAAGCAATCGTCACATGTACCGTCGGATGTTTGTTCTTCGGAGCTCCCTTCGGAGGATCAAACATGGCCAAGATCGCCCTGCAATACAGTTCCGTTTTCGGAAATGAAGCCTACGAATCTTTACTCTCCTTCATGCGCAAGGAGAAGAACGACACTCTCGACGAGGTCAGGAGCGACTTCATGGAAATCAGCAACAAGCTGGAGCCATCCATAGATCTTTTCTGCGCCTTCGAACAGGTCCCTACCGATGTTTCATATACTGAGAGGATCGCCAGCAATCTTCCTGCTCTCTTGCAGAGCAACTTCTTCAAATCTGGGGCTCGAGGTCTGATAGACATGGGACTTTCGGCTTTCGGAGGTGGGACGGTGAGTCGAAAGCCGTCATCAAGATGAACATATCTGACACAGATGACAGCACTTCGTTGAGATGGAGTCCGCTACACTTCCTGGAGCCCATAACGTTGGCATAACCGCTGACCATCGGGATCTCGTCAAGTTCGAAAGCGTTGCATCCTCCAAATTTCTGCCCGTCAAGAAAGCTCTATCCAAGATGGTTCAGCTCTCCAAAACAAACGTCAGAAAGCGCACCATCTCATCCGGGCAAAGCCTGATGTCCCACAAATTCGTCAATCAGGTGCGGCATTCCCTTGAAGGCGTTGACATGAGACAACGTTTCCGCTCCAAGCTGAAGCAGGGTTCCCCATCCTCATGGCTCACTTCGGAACCGCTTTATCGCGACTGGCTTGCGAACGGAGTTGGAACCGAGCAGGAACGACTTCATCTGTGGGTCAAGGGCGGACCTGGACTCGGCAAAACCAACGCCTCGCTGGTGGCTATCCATCATTTCGACAGGCTTCAAACCGAAACTGCCGCCGTCGCTAGCCATGATATCCTGCTCGCTTACTTCCTGTGTGATTGGTCCACTGGATGCTGTACCGCCGAAGATGTTCTGAAAAGTCTCATCACGCAGCTGGTCAACCTGGAAGAGTCTTTGGCCCAGCATGCCAGATGGTTCGTAGCCAATCCTCGATTCTCCGACGATGATACCGCTACATCGGGGGCGAAGGCGACCGCTACCGTCGACAATCTGTGGAAGTGTCTGCAGGATATGATTGAAGACCCGGCCGTGAACAACGTTCATTTTATCATCAGCAACATGCATTGTCTCGAATCAAGCGACTCCACAAACGCCTTGCTGGCCAAGCTGAGGGAGAATGCGGTGTATTGCCAAAGTCTGACCCTGGCCGAACGCAAAGCGAAGTGGCTTATCACAAGCCGAAACGACAAACACATATACGACCGTCTTGCAGATAGATGTATCTCGGTCATCGACCTGGAAAACTCCGATGAGTATGGGGGTAAGGTCCGGGTTGCCCGACAGAAACATGCGAGAGACGCCGTCTCCCAGCTACGATCGGCGAAGAGCTACAGCGCTGACCTAGCTTACTTTGTTCGAAACTCCATCGAGAGTCGATCGGAAGATGAGAGGTGGATTGATGTTCTTTGCATCATGCTCGGGGCAAAACCCAGCAGCAGCAGTAACCTATCCATAAGGAAGTGGTTGAGGGAAGTCGGTGACCTCAACATGCATAACCTAGTCGATCACGCCTGGCACACGGTTCGTACAATTTCTCCGACGTCGAGATAGCCTTCTGACCTTTCCTAGATCCTGAGTCAAAACGAAGACGCCAGACTGGAGCTTGAAGAGCTTCTGCAAGCGCTCACCATCGCTTACGAACCACCGACTTTGGCAGACCTGGCCGTTCTGACACAAATCGATGACGAGAAGCGACTGTCGGAATTGATCAGGAAATGCTCCCCCATCATCCGTATAGAAGCGCCGGGCGAGTACAAGGACAAAGTCGTCTTCACTAATCCCGAATTCAACGACCGCCTTTCCACCGTTTACTTCGATCACGCGAACCAGAAGAAACGATACCATGGTCTCATGGCACTGAGGTGCTTTGAGTACATCAAGTCTTACCGTCCCAGCGATAGGCGTGGCTTTGTGTCTGAAATGTCTCCCCGTTCGGCACCCGTCACCGCCCATCTCGTCGACAATGCTCGCGTCCTGGATCTAACCAACGAGGACGACGAACTAGATAATCCGGAGAAGCTCTCTCAACACACTACCACCTTCACCTGCGCATATCCCATCAAATATCTGTTTCGACATCTCAGCGAAGGCTTCCCCGATGTTGCCCACGAACTCTGCGATGAAGATCCAGATTTCTGGGGACTCGATTCACGTTTGAGAGATGAATGGTTGAAAGACTATCAGATACTGACCACCGAGCTCAAAGATCTCGACGCCGGCGGAATGTCGGCCGTTCATGTCGCCGCCGGCATAGGTGCTACCGAAGTGGTGTCCGTCCTCGTCAACAGAAACGGTCAGGAAGCTTTGTCCTGGACAAGCGTTGACGGCATGACCGCGGTGAGTCTCGAAGCACTTCAAGCCGATCACGCAATTACTGATTGTCTTTCAGCTTCACGTTGCTGCTTTGAAGAATCAATTCGACGTTGTTGACAAATTGATCAGAGCCAATGCCGACATTGAGGCAGGAGAGGGTGGTGCAGGAACTGCCCTCCATTTCGCTGCTTTGCGGGGAAATTGTTCCATCATGAGTTTCCTCGTTGAAAGAGGAGCAAGTGTCAACGCCTTGAGTCAAAGCATAGGCCCTGTTATCAACGCTGCGATCCGGTCCGGCACGGTGGACGCAGTCAACTTGATCATGAACAAGGATGTCCGATTTGATCTGGATTACACCAAATTCGTTCCACCCTTGTCCCTCGCCGCAGGTATCCTTGAACCGAAATTGTTCCAAGACATTCTCGAGATGGGAAAAGAAAAATGGTTGCAAAACGTGAAGCTCCTCGATCAGGCTTTGATCGAAGCTTCGATCGGTGGACGTCTCGAGAGTGTGCGGACTTTGCTCAACTTCCAGCGCATCTACAAATCTCATCTCGTCTACACGAACAATACCATGGAAAAAGCAATCCTCAGAGCCGCTGAAGAGAAACACTGGGCTTCAGTGGACGAGCTTCTGGACTATTCCATCAAGGATACGTCGGAAGGAAATCGGAGAGACGTCAAGCTTGACAACGCCTTTTTCCTTGCTGCGACCGGAAGGGAGGAACGGCTTGACATCCTCAAGAAGATCTGGACCTTCACAAACCGCATCATCTCACAGGATGTGCTTGATTTTGCACTGTACCAGACGACCGTGATGAGGAAGGACCCAACAGCCCTATGGCTGCTTGAAACATGCGGTGCCAGTGCGAACGCAACTGCTGAGAGTCCCGCATCGATCGTGGCCGAGTACGCCAGTGCCGCTCCTCTCACAGACTTCTGGAACGTGCTCAACGCCGCTGCCAGTTCCGGTAATGCAGGTCTTGTCGGAGCTCTCACCAACAAAGGCGCTGAGTTGGATGGCCATCGCGGTTATGCGCTACAGCTTGCCGCCAGTGAGGGCCACGCAAGCGTCGTCGAGGCCCTGCTCGAGAACGGAGCGCAGGTAAACAAGCAGCTAGAAAGTAGTGAAGAGCTGGGCTTCTACAGTAGCACTGCATTGCAAGCCGCTTGTGACCATGGGAGAAAAGATGTCGTCAAAGCCCTCATCAAGCATGGAGCAGACCCGAACCTCGGTGGCGGTGCTTTGACCAATCCAATCACCGCAGCTACCCAGAGAGCACAGCCTGACATTCTTGAAATTCTTCTCGAAGCTCCTGGGATTGACGTCAATGTCACGGGAGGAGATGACAAGTCAACACCCCTCATCAATGCCGCGACCCATCTGCCTATGGAGTCTGTAAGGCTTCTGGTCGACAGAGGTGCCGACGTGAATGCTCTCAACGCTGTTGGGGATACGGCGCTCATCATGGCGGCATCCAAGGGAGACCAGAGTTGCGTCGACATGCTCTGCAAAGCAAAGGCAGATGTAACCTACCGGAGTCCAAACCGTGGGCTTGCCATCCAAGTGGCAGCCGAAGCTAATCCTCTGTGTGCCCATGTTCTGGCAGAGAGGATGAGTCAGACGATCGAAGTGTATCGCGAGCAAGGTGAGATTTGTTGAAGTTGAACCAAAAGAGAATGACAGCTGACTCTGACAGTCAAAAACGATGAGATGGTGTCGAGAGAACGTCTCGACGATGCCAACGCCAAAATCGAAGAGCACACCGGTACCATCGAGGGCCTTAACGCCGTTCTTACGGAGACGCTCGAGTTGCTTGAGATTGCGAACAAAGATATCGAGGTTCAGCGTCACGAAAAAGAGAAACTGTTGTCAGAGAGTTCTTACAAAGGTGCCACATACGAACATGTCTCCCAGAGAATCAAGGCGATGGAGAACGAACGTGTTGAGCTCCTGAAACAGCTCGATTCGACTCGAGGTCAAGCGGAACTTGCCAATGATACAGTCGCTCGGGTAGAAGCCCTCTTCAACAAAGAGAAGCAGACGAACGCAGCATTGAGGGAGAGACAAGGCTACGTGACCCTGCAACAAGAGAAGAAGCAGGCCATCGAAAGATACGAAGCCGAGCAGCTGGCCAAGAAGGCTGTGGAGGATCAACTGGAGCTCGAACAGCAGAACACGAAAGATGCGCAAAACGAGACCTTGCTCCTCGAGAAGAAGCTCCGCGCAATGGAAGAGAAGGTTTCTGCCGTCATGGGTGCCATCTCGGGCGCCATGGATGACACGGAGAAGGAGAGGGTGGAAAGAAAACGTGAGCAAGCGGAGAAAGAACAGCTGCAGATTGCCGTCAATACTCTGCAAGCCCACGTGCGCACCGTCGAGGCCAAGCTCGCATCGGTCCTCGAAGCGGCCGGCGGCAAATCGAAAGCGGGCAGCGGCGGTCAAGGGATCCCGAGGAAGATCCCCTCGGGCAGCAGTTCGGATCTGCCAAACGGCGGCAGTGGCGGCGGTAGCGGTGGTACCCTGCGCAACGGAAACGGGGTGACAGACGTCCGCGAACTCGGCAACGGCGCACCGGCCACCGTCACCTTCACCCCATCCACCCCTCCTCCCTTGACGGCATCTCCGCAACCGCAGGGGCAGCATCCCAGCTTCCGCAGCCCGGGCAGCACGGTGGTAGGCCATCCTTCGTCCCCGCCTGCCTCGTCAGGGAATGATCGAAGGGTTTCGGACGGTAACACGGCCTCCACTTTCAGGACCGTCCACGGCGTGCACCGTGCGGACGGGAGTCTGGGACGTTACCGCTACGAGCGCGGAGGCTTGATGAGGACGAGGACGGATAGTCTTTATGATGTTTCGGTCTGGGATGGGGAGGAGGGGCAGGGCGGTGGAGCTGGGGGGATGAGGGAGGAGGAACGGGAGGGTTGGAGATAATTGAGATGAAGGGGGGTGGGAAGGGGTGATGGGAAGGAGGATTGATCTTGCGAGTATGCTTATGTATTTGAAGTAGTAGGGCAGTGAGAGTTGAGCGATTTTGTAATTTTTAATAGGTTATTTCATTCCCGAAAATTCATATCCTGCGTTGACGGCGGCTTCGGTCTCCCGCTTTATCGTACAGATGGTCGCCATCCTCTCGCGAATGGACCGCAGGAGAGATGGTCCGCTCGACGTAGCGGTAGAAGGAATTTCCATAGGCATCTTCGCAAGTTACGACGAGTGTGTATGATGGCATGTTTGGGGAATTCTGACGTATAACTTTGGATATACTTTTATATTCGTGTGGAAGATTACGTCACAAACCTGTTTGCAGCTATGCCTTTTCTCATTCGAGATCTTGCCCTCTACTCTTCTACTGTTTTGTCTCTCCCCGCTACATCTCCGCCGTTATTTATAGCAATAACATCGAAACCGCGAGAGCGTGCGCCCTCTCCAAACTTTCTTACAATTTCCGAAAGTAATAACTCTTCGTACCGCTTCGCCCCAGCACCTCCAAAAAACTGTACGATGACTTGATTGAACTCTCGGAAACCCACCTTATCCCTCATCCGTATCTTCAACAATTCGTAGTCCTTCTCTCTTCCTTAAGCCCGGCAAACCCCCCCGTCACGGGGGAAGTTGGAGGAGTTGTCCAACGAACCGGCCTGGAAATAGCGATGGAAAGAAGTTCTACAAGCGTCTATCTATAGGCGTAAATTGCCGAATCTCGTCGCACGACCTTCCGTCGTCCTTTCGCGGCCGCGTAGGTGTAGGGGTGGAGTGCAAACATGTCCAAGGCTCTGGGCAGAAAGCGAGATGGAACATTCTCGAAAGAGCGCACCTCCTCCGCCTCTACGGTACGTTATATCCGAAGACCGGGACGAGTGGGCGCTCTCTTCGGAAGTCATCCGTAAGAGGATGGTGAACAGATAGCTCGTCGTTTTGATTCGAGGTTAATAGTTATCTCGCGAATATGCTTGTAGTTTTCCTTTATCCGTTCGAGATCGCGCGCTCTCTCGTTCCGAATCCTTCTCCTCTACTATTCTACCTTTCTACTATGTCTCTTCCTCTCTAGAAATAGTATCGAAATCGCGAGAGCGTGCGCTTCCCTTACTTAATCTATGTCTTAGGATATCGAGCTTTCGAAGAGTATAAAAGATCCATGTTTCGCTAGACAACTCATCTTTTAAATCGAGCAATCATGGGCCGCGACCAGTGCAGAAACTCCAACCTTCTACATTTTCGGATTGCGTTTGTGTCGTAAGAGAAGGCATCAGCTTCCACGATGCTTCTTCTTCAGTATATACTTAATCTAAAGTGTGAGAGGGAAGCTGCTGGTCTCGCTTAAGACCTGGCTTAGATAAAGGGAGATGCTGTGTTGCATTCCTTCGGACGCAGAGAGAAAGAGGCGCATCTCGGACAGAGATGAAGAGTGAGGTTTGAATAGCTTGCTGAAGGAAGCTATGTTCGCTTCGGTATTGGTGTGATTGTTGCGGGATCGAGGGATGTCTTGCGGGACATGGCGTAGGCTTTCGTATACCGGGTTTGGCTTGGTGCTACGCTGATTGTCTTGAACGCTGGCGAGACATGTTGAGTTCCGATTCGTGTGCTTGGAAATTTGTAGATTCGAAAACAATCTTTGGGATAACCTTCATTTCCTTTAGTGCACGTCAAGCGTAGAAGGAGGCGTGCCTCGCCTGATGAACAATCTGTCGTACAGACTGTAGGCCGGCTCCGGTGGCACGTACTCGCATTCTAAAGCATCGATCAGGCATCGCACCACAGCCTCACGTTCATTGGCCTCCGCAGCGGCCTCATAGCGAGCCTGAAGATCTCCTCCATTCAGAAGATCGTCGAGCGAAGCACCACGCTCAAGAAGATAGTCGATCACATCCCCCCAGCCGTTCATTGCAGCCAACCGCAACGCCGTCTCTCCCGCGTCATTCTTTTCGTCGATGTTCGCGCAACCTTCCTCCACTAGGGCTTTGACGCAGCGCAGGTGTCCCGCGGCGGCGGCGAAGGAGAGCGGCGTGTTGCCGTTGACGTCCCGTGCGTCGACGCGTGCACCTCGACTCAGCAGGATGCGGAGAGTCTCTTCAGTGTCGTAATGGGAGGCTCCCGCCAACGTGGTGTTGAGATCAACGTTTGGGCTATCTATCTCAGCGCCGCGGTCGAGCAGCCATTGAACCATCGCCGGCTGTCCACATCTGGTCGCGGCGAGGAGGGCCGTCCAGCCGTTGGGGCCTTTCGCGTTGATATGAGCTCCGTTGTTGAACAGAATTTCTGCGGTCGTTATGTGACCGTAAACGGCAGCTCCCAGAAGCGGGATGTTGTACTCTGGCTCCGAGGGGTTGGTGTCGGCGCCGTTGTCGATCAGGAGTTGCGCTATGGTGCTATGATTGCGTGAGGCGGCAATACATAAAGCTGAAAAGCCATCGACTGGGGTCAGGTCGACATTCGCGCCCCGGGCCAGCAACATCCGAACTAATCTGACGTCCCCCATCGATGCTGCCGTGACCAAGGGTACGTTCTCTGCATTCAGTGGGTTCACACAAGCCTTTGCATCGAGGAGCACCTCCACGACACTCTCAGCTCCGATCCACACCGCTTTGCAAAGTGGTGTTAGGCGGTGGCGGTCGGGAACATCGATATCTTGTCTGAAAAGTAGGCTGACTGAATCGTCCATCTGGAATGAACGTGCGATGACATTCAGGAGTCTGAAAGATGTTGCTATGTGCAGAGGGCTAAAGTACAGGTGATGAAGCCTATAGTGAGCTGATGCTTCTTCCGGGTGCTTCAGGTGATAACGGCTGACGGGCAAGCGATCGGACCGACGCAGAGCTGATGCCTCTTTCGAGCGCGCCAGGCTTGAAAGTCGCAAGCATAATTCACGCACAGCGTCGAATCTCATTTCTTGATGGAGTTCTGGCGATTGGCGGTAATGAACGAACCACCATTGGTCTGAGTATTCAGCAATCGACTTACAGTACGATGAGCAATCCGTCAGGAGGCAGGTGATGGTGACATCGGCGAGGACAGAGTGGGAATCTTGCAATGACATGGAGTGCTGCCATGAGATCTGCGGTGTTTTATCGGTACTGCAAGAAGGATTGGCATCCTTGGTGAGAAGAAATTCACGAGCGGTCTGGTGCAAGAGGTAGACTCTTTCATCGACCACTATGACGAAGAGACCGCAGATATCCCTGATGTAATTACGCATTCGATGGGTTGGGACAAGACCATCGCGAATTTCCGACCAATTTCTCCGGCCTTCCGCAGACATGGCAATGGATAATTCGGTCAGTGTGAGAGGTCTATGGGCAGCGAGGATGATTTGGAGGAGTTTCCTGGTCCTTTTCTCATCCTGACTCTTGGACAAGATCTTCTCGTACGCTTCGTTGACCCCCGATGGCAACTGGCGAGACAATTCCATCATGTCGCGTTTGGTCAAGCCGGAGATCATCAATCCGTCGAACACCAAGGTGGCCCAGAGATAAGTCCGGTTCGGAATCGAGCGGAGCTGTTGTCTCAGCAATTCGTGCTCCTCGTTCGTGAGCTCTAGTACCGATGCTAGTCTGTCAACTCGACTTTCCACGACGAGCTCGATCTCCCGAACTATTGCATCGGCCGTCGGCCCGCGGTCTCCCTGTAAATGGATGGACGGAAAGCTCTCGTCGTAGTGGTTGGCGAACTCGCGGCGGATGTGGTCGTAGGGCCTGCTCGTTGCGAGAATGCTGAGGGTGGGGATTTTGGCCGAGGCGATGGCCTCCAAGAGCAAGCTTCGCTCGTGGGCATGGCATTCGTCCAGGGCGTCGAACACGCAAACCGTGGGCTGGCGCTTAGCCAAGAACTCGAACGACTTCCAGAGGGCGGCAAAGGAGTCAAAGTAGCCATCGCTTTTCACCGCGTATTCCTTCATGATGGGATTGTCATCGTTCAAAGACTCCGGATCGAAGCAGAGAAGCTGGTGCAGCAGAGCGCACAAGGCCTTGCAGGCACTCTTCTGATCCTCGAAATCATCCTTGAAGAATGAGTAACACACATTCCGACCCGGACGAGGAAGAACCGTATCGATCAGATGTCGGGAAAGAACCGATTTTCCGCAGCCAGGATCAGCGGTCACATACAGCATGGCGGTTGTACCATTACGGACGTCCACGTGATCGTTCCAGGAGGTGAACTTCTCATGAGTGGCAAACCATACACAAGTACCTTTGACAGGTCGGCTGTTGCGGTTCTTGCTATCTTCGTAACGGTAGGCATTCTGGTACAGCTTCCCAAGAAAGTCTTCACCGCTCGATCGAATGACACTTCGCTGCTGCTGCTGCTGCCGCCGCTGGATATCGCGGACGATTTGGTTGGTACTCTGATCGACCTTGAAGTTGTCCCTCTGGGCGCAATCTCTGAGACCGGATTCGGCCAAGTCAAGGTTGGACTTCATGCTTTGCCAATCGTCGATCTTGAATGCATCACGCAGGCCTTTCTTGAACCTGTTGCCATCAAGATAGGAGGCGGAACGAGCTTGGATGTATAGGATATTGGCACAAGCGTCTGAAAATAGGGTCTTGACCTCGTCATTCGGTGGAGTGCCACCCTTTCTCCAGAGGAGTTCCTCGTACTCAGCGATGCGAAAGATAGCCCAGGAGAGATCTGAAATCTGTTTGTAGAAAATCTCACGCTCGTCGAACGCTTGAACGCAAGCCTATGCCTATGTAAGCTGTAGAGTCGATTTGCTCGAAGGGTGTTCTTACCGACAGCAACAGCATCACACCGGCACATGCGACAGAGGCCGGTAAACAGGGCTGTGAGGCAGCGTTGATGATACCCTTGCACTTGATCACACCGTGAATTGCTCTTTGAAAGTATCCCTCCACCTTATCCGTAAACTTTCCCAGGTGCTTTTGGTTGTCTTTGTTGGTCAACTGCTCGACTCTCGTGGACAAAAACTCCAACATCTGGTCTCGCCTCTTCTGAGTGCCCATCGGTGCCAGCCCAGTACCCCATGTCTGCTCCAGCACTCTGTCGTAACGCTGCAGCGCCTCTTGCTTCGCTGGATCTTGCCGTAGTTTTTGCTCGGCCAGCTGCCACATGTCTCCTCCTCCTCCTCCTGAATCGTCTCCCACTACATCATTGTGCCCATTCGTCTTCGGCGTCACCGTGACGGCGCTTGAGGTGAGATCATCGGAGGTCGATGAGGGCGAGGCGTGTCCACGTGGGGATGAGGGTGCGAGTTTTCTGACCTGTCAGTTCCGATTTAGATGCAAGTTCCCGAACGCATACCTGATGAATTTGCGCATGAGATCGAGTTGTTCAACGATCGTGGAAGCCTACCACGCGGCTGCCTGAAACTCTTACGGATCTGAGCCACAATGGGCTTGAATTGTGAAGTGAGGTGCAGTCCTCTCCGCTGGTATGGGAGAACCCATTCTCCAGCACAGTAAGAAGATGCTCACCGCATTCATGTGGCACACCAATCCCTACAGTTGTATCGAAGTAACCCATACTCGCATTGTTATCCACCATCACCGGGGCGAAATCTGCTTAGTCAACCGATTACAATCAAGCCGAGGCATGACGACTCAAGAAACAATCGTGAGCCGAATGGAGCAACTCACTCTCCCACGTCACAGTATTTGGAACCATAACTCTCGTATGTCCAAATGTCCTTTGCGGAGGTGACGAAGGTGCGGCAGCTCGACTCGCACAGCTATGAGGCGAATTTCCACCCGGACTGGGTGATCGGATCAGGTGAATACCAATGCCCAACTTTACCTCGTAAACACCAAAAGACAGCCATGCTAACTATTCCCCTCCCAGTCCCCCACGGAGGAATCGTAACCTCAACCTTCCTCTCCGTCGCCCGCGCCCACTTCTCCACCACCCTCCGCTCCCAGAACCAACCCCACACCCTCGCCCTCCACCTCTCCTTCCTCCGCCGCACCCAGACCGGCCCCGCCAAGTTCACGGTCAAGGACGTCAAACTCGGCCGCCAGACCTCCGTCGTGCACGTGACCCTCCACCAGGAAGGCCGCGAGGAGGTGGTGGGGTACATCACTCAGTCGAACCTCGCGCGCGAGAAGGGCGAGAGTTTCCCCACGGCGTGGGAGCTGCAGCCTCCGGTCCCCGCCGAGAGGTCACCGGATTTCGAAAGGCTGCTCGCGAAAGGCGAGAACGAGGGCTGGGTCGAGAAGAGGGAGTGGCCTCATGCGGCTTTCAGGAAGGCCAGCGGGCGGATACGCGCGTGGTTCCCCAGGGGAGGGCAGGTGAGGAATGGGATCTATGATCAGTGGATGTGTCTGAGGGATGAGAAGGGAAGGTGGACGGATGTGGGGTTGGGTTACGCGGTGGATGTGTTTCCGCAGATTTTGGAGGCGTTTCTGCTGGGGGGAACGGATCCGTATCATCCTGATGCGGATGCTCATGCTGAGGAGCTGGATAGGAAGATCAAGGCCAAGGCGGCGTTCTGGTATCCCACTTTGTTGCTTAATCTCGAGGTCAAGAAGGCTTTGCCTGAGGAGGGGGTGAAGTTTTTATTCTCGAGGGTCAGGGCTAAGATGATCAAGAACGGTAGGTACGATCTCGAGGTGGTCATCATGGATGAGGGAGGGGACGTGGTGGCCTTGAGTCATCATGTGTGCTTTGCCGTCAGCGCAGCGAGGAATCTTGCGGCGAGGAGGAAGGACGGAGAGGAGAAGACGAAGCTGTGAGAAGGGGAAGGGGAAGGGGGTTTGTACCACTGAAACTATGGCAACTCATTCATGTGTGGGTCATGAGCACCTCAAACGACGTGGTTGGGTTGTCTTTTCTCGCAAGGATGACAATTGAATCGTCGGAAAACTCCGGTCGAAGCTCGTGAAGAGTGTGCTTGCCGAGAGGACTGACTTGCTGAGGGCCATGGATGAATGATAAGTCCATCGATGATGATCTTACGTCGACTCGAAGAGCATCAGAGATGCCCGATAGAATAGATTACTTTCTCACTGAATCAGATCTAAGGCAATCACAGCTATCATTTGTACGATGGAGCCGCGGAAAATCATTGAGCAAGGTCATGGTTCGAGTTCGACTGGTGGCCTTGTATCCCGAATCCAATCTGTTGTAATTCAGCTGAATTTGGTGGCTGACTAATGGATAACGGCGAAGGGCCTAGAGACTTGGCAGGGGTTATCTCCTCCGGTGGATAAGAGAGTGTAGATATCCCTTTCTGTAGATGATCATCCTTCAAGACCAGTATCAGTCAAATCACAACACAATCGTCTACGTTTGAGCTAGTCCATTCCAAGTATGGCTCGAAACTTGACCTTACTCGATCATGCAATAAGCTGGGCTGATGCTCGAATAAAGCCTTCGTAAGGGATAGCAGCAATTCCCGCGGCAATCCTGGATTTGGACATGACTTCTGGATCTCACGCAATAACATCTGTGGATAGTTATGATCATTCGGCATCTTCATCAGATGCTCTCTCACGGCCTCGAAGAGATTGCTACCACGTATCAGGACTCAGACGCTCAACACCCGCAAACGAACAAATATCACTTACAATTGTAGACCAGGCTCAGGTATATTCAGAATCATTTCGACCATAGCACGCGCATCCTCTCTCCCAACCGCAGCCACTTGCTTCGTCAACGATATCAAAATAGCTGTGAGCCATTTCTCGCGAAACGCGGCTTCGCGCCTAGTCGCTGGCCATGCCCTCATTCCCTGACGAAAAGCCTGCGTGGCCTTGTACACGCCGGAAATGCTGTTGGACTTGGTCATAGCTGCAACGATGCTCGATTCTGGAACGATCGGCTCTTCGAGATCGAAGAGTGAGCCGATCATCGTCCAGGAAAGCCAGTCGAACCCCGACGCGGACCACTTCAAGGCTTCGTCAAAAAGCCGACCATCTCCCGCGCGGCAAGCTGCAACAGCGACAGGGCCTGCCAAGTTGACCCCGATGTCCAGACGTAGTGCAGATAAGCAAACGTCGTAAAGCATGCAGTCGGACCGTCGGCGACGCTCGATGTTCTTCAAAAGTTGACGTAAGTCACTTTTTGAGCTCCCGCTAGGCAACAGACAAGATGATACACTGTCCTTGGGCGCAATCACCATGATACTTTCCACCTCAGGTCCTCGAGTTATTCCATATTCGTTGTCCGGGTTTGCATTGGCTTCACTGCGCGGCTCTCTCGACATGCATTTCTCGTCCTTAACGTATAGTCTGTTGCCAAAAGTGTCTACGATGTAGTCGAAGTCCCATTGTGGCTCTGGGGTGTCGCTGAAGGCATCGTACCATGTACCCGGGTTGATGAGAAAGACGTAGAATCCCCCGTCCTGCGCGCAGACACGTGCTGTGAGACGGAACCGATGGAAATCATCGCCTTCCAGCTCGTCCGGGCTCAGCTCATGACTCGCATACGTGCGCCAGAGCGGAACAACGAGAAAAGGCGATCCTTCGTCGCAGCTGGCCCATGCCTTCAAGAGCGCATCTAGCCTCTGCTCGCATTCGACTCCGGTTCTTTCTGGATAGTGGATACGTTGGATTTGCTTTCGCAACTTATTCGCAATGTCCTCGAACTTCATGGCGTAGAGATGCTCTGGTGAGAGGGTGAAATGGAAAGAAAAGACTGGAACGTAAGTAGAATATGGGCAAGATGGAGAAGACGAAGATAGAAGATGAGTCCAGAAGAGATTTTCTATTACTACGTGGACTGCCGCCATGGCTCGCTGATTGGTATGGTGTCAATTGATAACGTCACTTGACAGTTTTACTGCTCGCACCACAACATTACCAAAGTTCGCGGACGCTAAAATAATTCTGAATAGCATTTCATTACACTGCAGCCAAACCTACATCAATCCACATCCAATCGATTCCAGGCTTACTTCATCGACCCAGGCATCTCATAGCCAGTGGGACGAAAGCCATTGTCGAAAGTTGTGGTAAGCTAGGGAGTCCAGTAAAGGGTACTTTCGCTAAGGATTCTTGTTACCCAGCAACTATCTTGACTTTGGTCTAGATGTATGCATCGACTATATCTCGAATATATTTACACCGAAGCGACACGACGAACCTCCAATAACGCCTTCGCTAAAAATATAGCAATTTGACCGGGAAACCTGCTTTTCCTTTCCCTTCCTTTAGATCATGTCCTCCTCTCCACCCTCTCGCCCTCACCTCCAACAGCCTCCTCCTCTTCATCCTCCCCTTCATCCTCCCACCCATCAGCCTCCAACTCCGCCCCCCTGATCCCAAAACTCATCAAAAACCCGATGAACGTGATCCCCGCAAAAATTCCAAAAGCCAACGCCTCCCCCTTCGGCCTCACCCTCGTCGCAGCCGAGAAAAGCGACCCACTAACAAAAGGCCCCACAGCCCTCCCCGCCGCGCTCAACGTCTGCGCCAACCCGTTCAACGTCCCGAGAGTCTGATGCGAAGGCGCCGAGTTCGTGATCAGCAGCAAAGCGGAAGTCAGTCCCCCGACCGCCGCCACAGTCTTGACGATCAGGATCGCTCCCAGCTCAGCCCAGAGCTTGACCTTCCCCGAAGTCGTGGGTGCACCCTGCCCGTTCCCTCCGTCCTTGTACCCCACGAACGGCATCAGCAGAAACGAGATGACGAACCCCAGCAGTCCTACGCGATACGTGGTCTTGTTCCCCAGACGTTCGCGCATGCTCCCGAATATGCCGACTTGGAAGACTATGGTCACGAGGCCGGCGAATGCCAGGCTTGTGCCGATTTCTTTCGGGGAGAGACCCCGGCCGGTCGGGGGTGCGTGCTCGGAGAAGATGGGGTAGAGGGAGTTGTACCCTATGTTTCCCAGCTGGAAGATGAGGTAGGTGGTGAGGAGGAGGATGGTGTCGCGGTTGAAGACCTGTTTGCCGGTGAGGCTGGGGCCGGTGTTGGGGAGGAGTTGGGCGAGGGGGCTCGAGTCTTCGTCGTCGTCCGAGGTGCTATCGGGTTCGTCCGAGGAGGAGGGGTCGGGGCGTTGGGCGGTCGTGGCAGCGGCGGAGGGATTGCTTCCACCTCCTGCTTGCTGTTGCTTGTTGATGTACGTGGGACGGTGGGAGCTCGAGAACTGCCATAGCCAGGTGAACAGCGTTCCTATCCGCTTCTTCAGCGGCGGCAACTCCCTCGCGCCCTCGAGAGATTCCTCGAGGAAGATGGAAGCGATGGCGAAATCCACCACCAGCACCGCGGCCGAAACCAGATTCGGCAGCAGATAAGGATAAGGGTTCTCCTTGCTCGGATCGAAAGGATTCTTCCTTAAGACGAGCAAACCCCCGACCAACGGCCCTGTGATCCCTCCGATCCCATAGATCACCGGCAAGTACGTGAACGCACGACTCTGATTGCTCCGATCCGTGATCTCCCCGAGACAAGTCGAGATAACCCCCTGATTCCCGTTCACCAATCCCATCAGCGCCTGCACCGCGATCGCCTGGCCCAGCGTGCGCGAGAACCCGAAAGCGACGAAACACGCGGCCGTGAGCAATGTGCCCGTCAGCACAATGGGTTTCCTGCCGACTCGGTCCGATAGCCAACCCCACAAGAAATTCGTGGCGAATTGCGCCAGCGCGAACGCCGAGGCGATGAGACCCACGTACAGTCCCACCTGCGACTCGCTCACTTCTGGGAACTCCGCGGCCATGGCTGGGAGGTAGGGGGAGATGCTGTTCAGGGCTGTTTGCTCCGCCAGTGCGATCACGGCGAGGACGGCGAGTTGGGCTTTTGGGAGGGGGGTGCGGTGATGTTGGCCATCGCCGTTGCTTCCGTCGCCGTTGCCATTGCTGCCCGAGGAGCTGTGTGTTTTTCTGCTGCCTTGCGAGCTCGGCCTGCCATTGGATTTCGCATCTTGCTGCTCCTGCTGCTGGAGCTTTGGAGGACCTACGCCGGCGTTGCGGGGAGGTGCGGTGGGAAATGTTTGGTAATGGATGCTCGAGGAGGTGCGGTGGACTAGGCGGGCTCGGGTGTTGGCGGCGGGTCGGTCATTGTTCGTCGCCGCCGTTGACATTGCTCGCGGTCGAAGTGGAGAAAAGGATGAACGAGTGGATCGAGATGACGGTGAGTGTAATCTTTCGGTTGCACTTTAGACTCGCATGATGCCGTACGTGATGTTGTGAGTGATGATGTTGTGATTATCCCGTGTCGTGTGTCGTGAATGACTATCGTGGAGTTCCAAGCTTGTTTCGACGAAAACTTCAATGGACGAGGCTATGATCCGTTTCTTAGTCATCCGTGTTACGTGGAGATTTCGAACGCTAAACCACGTATAGCCGTCATCAGAAGAAGATCGATATTTGATTGATTCGATGTTATTGCAACAGATTCTACATAAATATCAACAGTCATTACACCATCATTCGGATCACACGAACGGGTATCTTGCAAAAATGCGTCAAATATCCTCCATATCCTCCGTCAAATCGTCACTCGCCATGCGCTTCAACTTCTCTCTGATCTCAGGATCCCTCTCCAACTCCTGCCATGTCTCCAGATCCAGATCTTCCGCATTGACCTCGGTCTCACGCGAGCGCCATCTCCCGATCGGCCATAATCTCTCCGTCCGCAGATACCTCTTCACCGATCCGTACACGATCTCCAAAACCGAAAGAATGAGCAGCGCCAGGATGAGCGTGAGCCACCAGGAGAGCTCAGTACCAAAGCCCTTGGTAAACCCGCTCTTGACATCGTAAGGACTGAGGTTGTTCATGTATATACCCGCCATGAACAGGTTCCACACCCACCAGCCTCCGACGGTGATGAACAGGGACACTCCGACGATGATGGTCTTGTGGTTGGTCTCGATGACGAAGATCTTCCAGTTCGTCCACAGAATCCCCAGACTGAAGGCCAGATCGCCGAACGCGAACAGTCCGTTGTCACCTTGGATATGTCGCTCGCCGAATCCCGCCCACACGATGAACCACACGATCGCCCCGTTCACCGTCGCATGAGCCATCCAAGCAGCGTACTTGGGCAGGTTAAGTCCCTTGTTGCGCTGACCGTACACGTACAGCTCCGGTATCGCAAGTAGAGTATCCGGCCGGAGATCCTGCTCGAAGATACCCGGCACGATGACGCACAGGGATGTGAACAGGGTGTTGAGCACGGTCAGAGACCACTGCTCGAACAGCGACGTGCCAGAGTAGCCATTGCAGTGCTGGTACAGCGCCTGAATCATGTAAAAGAACATCTCCTTCCAGAACGTCAGCAGCACGAATTTCGCCGTACGCACGTACTGATGCCGGCCGTGCACCAGCAGAAGCCGCTGCAGAAATCGGAACTGCGCGATGCTGAAGTCCGCCACTCGCGCGGCCTGCAAACCCTCCTTGCCCGAGATCCCCACGCCGACATGCGAAGCCTGAATCATGGCGATATCGTTCGCACCATCCCCGATCGAGAGCGTCAAACCGGGGAGCCTCGCGCGGATACCCTTCACGATCTCCGCCTTCTGCGCAGGACTCGCACGGCAGACGATGACGGACTCGACGTTCGCGATGAGCACCGAGTGAAACAACCTCTTGAGCTCCGCATCCTCGTCCACCGCCGCGAGCGTGTGCCCGTCCACGACGACGACGCGATGCACTCCCCCATGCGGCTCGTACACGATCTCGCTCATCTGCCCGTGCAAATCCCCTTTCGTCGAATCGAGGATATATATCAGCGACGAAGGCAAGCAGATCCTCGCCGAATGCGCGATGTTGATGGCCGTCTCGCGCTTGTCCCCCGTCAGCATCCAAATCCTGATATTGGCTCGACGGAGCTTGTCGACCGTCTCCGGCACGCCCTTCTGGAGTTTGTCCTCGATCGCCGAGGCTCCGAGGAGCTCCAACCCCTGCTCGATCAGCTCGCCCGCGCGCTCGACCTCCTCTTGCCTATTCACTAACGAGGTGGTCGCATCGGCGTACACCTTCTTCCACGCGAGGTACTCGTCCTCGTCGAGGTACTTGTGCGCGAAGAGCAGGGTGCGCAGACCATCCGTGGCGAAGTCGTCGATGTGCTGGAAGCACCGCCGGAAAACGGCCGAGTCATCGGATGCCACGTCGATGCTGTACCCGTCGTGGCTGGGCTTGGGTATTTCCAGCGTTCGTCGCCCGAGGGAGACGCGCACGTCCATCGAGCTCCTCCCACGGAGGTGCAAGCTCGGTCTCGCGCCGAAACTGTTCCGGGGTTCGTGCTGCTCGCTCTTCCTCTGGAGATGGCGCTCGATGTCCATGCTCCTCCTCACCTCGACGGATTTCCTCGTGGCCAGCTCCGCCTGCCGCAGGCGAGGGATGATTGCGCTATCCGCGCCTTTGCAGATGAGCCAGATGCGGTCGTCGTCCGGGCGGCGCACGGCGATGGACATGCGCTTGCGCTTGCTGCTGAACTCGATCACCTCCAGGATCCGGTAGGTTTCCTCGAATCTGTTGCCCGTAGAGTGCGTGACGGACAGGGTGATTTTCTGGGTCGAGCGCTCGATCAGCAGGATGCCCATGTCCTGTGCGGCGCGGATCAGGGCGAGTTCGTCCGGGGAGGAGGCTTGGAAGTCGACCTCGCCGTCTTTGTCTTCCGGCAGGGCGGTGTGGCACAGGGCCATGCCGAGGATGAATTCGCGGGCTTTGCGGGCGATGACCGAGTTCGGATCCTGTCTGATGATGTTCAGGAGGTCTGAGGTCGTGCGTTCTGCGGCGATGGATTGATACCAGTCGCTCGTTCGACGGTTCAACGATGGTCGTGGAGGGGCGAGACTTGGTCCGGATATTTCGATCGCTGGAGTTGGGGAAACCTCTTGTTCACGGATGGTGATTACTTCGGCTGGCTGGTCGGTGATGGATTTCGCTTTGGTTTTAGTATCCCGCGGTTTGAGGTAGTCAGTCGTCACCGTCGACACCATTTTGGGAGGGCTGATGGCCTCGGAAGAAGACGACGGCTGCTTTTCTTCGGATTTCATCGTGTGCATCCATCTCAAACCTCCGATGCTCATACCGCGGAATCGCATCACGTTTTCAGTCAGGGTGCCCGTTTTGTCCGATAGAATGTAGCTCACTTGACCGAGGTTCTCGAGAATGGTGTTGGTGTTGCAGGTCATCGGAGTGTTGCTGTCCTCATCGTACATTTCAACGTCGCTCTGTATCATCAGCATCTGGCCAATCTTCACGATTTCCAGACTGACGTAGAGAGCCAGAGGGATGACGTTGTTGAACATGATCATGAAGCCGATGATGATTTGCTTGAAGGGGACGGCTGCATCGTTGAGGTACCACGAGTTCTGCTCCGTCGAGTTCTGCCAGATCAGATATCCGACGGAAACTCCGACGGACAGTATGATGACATAGGCGATCAAAGTCAGCACGACTTGATTGGCATATCTCTCCAGTCGAGGGGTTTTGGCTTTCGCATGATGGTTGGCGTTCATGCGGATCTTGCACTCCTCTCCAGTGTTGATGACCAGACCAACGGCGTATTTCGTATTTCGGAGGACGCTGCCACGGTAAACGACTTCGTTCAATGTCAATGGAAGGATCTCATCGGCGACGGTGACCTTTCCATTGAAGTCGTACAAATTGGGGTTTGGATCCTCGAGAACGAATTGAGCCTTGATCCGTCGCAGATCGGAAAGAGTCCGACAGTTTTCGTAGAGCGGAAGCGGAGCTTGTTTGGTCTTGAGATTGGTCTCACCGTCCAGAGCCATGGTTTCTATGTACGAAACGCCGTTCTCGCCGTCAGCATAGAGTAGAGCAATATCGGCGGGTATGGGATCATCGCGCTTCACTTTCACAATGTCTCCGACCCTCAGCTCATACCATCTGCTCTTCATCCATTGGTATTCCTCATCTTCATCGACTTCCTTCTCGTGCAAAATCACCTTCTCAGCAGCAAGTTTCCCACCCATTGCTTCGCCTGGCAGCTCCTTGACCTGCGACCACGTCCGAGACAGCAGCTTGACCGATGCTTTGTCGGACCCATTTTGTTTTGGCCGTAACACAGTCGCCCAGCTCGAGTTCTCCACCTTGTCCATTCTATGCCGTCGGTAGTCATCGTAGCCCTCTTTCAAGATGGTCAAGAGAATGAAAAAGGCGACGGGAAGGATGGTGGTGTAGTTTCCGGTGGTGGAAAAACCGGGAATGGCTTGCGGGATCCCAATGCATATGAAGTAGAAATTGCTGAGACGGGTGGCTTGGAACAGAAACTGCTTGGGCAGAAAATCCCAGACGGTATAACGAGAGGAGCGGATGCTGTTGGAGACGTACGCATGTCCGCGGCGGTCGTCCGTCAACGGCTCTTGACGGGAAACGTCGAGTGGGATGCGTCTTCCGTATTTGGACGGTGGAAGAGGTTTGCGGCGCAGTAGAAGCTCCTCGATGTATATCTGGTACCAGCCTTGGAGGCGCTGTTTCACTTTACGTGAATATCGTATCGACCGTCCATGGAATTCACCTCCAGACATGTTGCTAAATTTCTAATCCGCGGACAATGGCCGCTGAAATGATTGTTTGACGGGATCAAGTCGACGACATGCTGCTCTCGCACCCTACGAACCCAGGTAACGACCGTGAGGGGGTAATGAACGTTGATGACAGGCAAATCCATCTTGCGCAAACTGTGCCGTAGAAGTGATGTCGACAATCGAACGATCGGATCGTTTGGCCGGTGCCAAGGTCTTGACACGAGTCGACTTCGTCCTCTACAGCCCCCAGAACGCGTTGGACTGGCTGTTAGTGGCGTTCACTATTGGAAGCCCTATGCTAGTATGCTTACATAGCTCGTTGTAGGGTAGAAACAATCGGCATGCCACTTGCGTAACCGTGTACTATCGATATTACTGTGATTGCAATTTACAACATCCAACATGCTATGTTTCCACTTTCCCTTGAGAAGGCAATTGTGCAACTTCTTCCTTGTCCTCCCTATACCCGCCGAAGAGTTCCGCGCTATCGATGTCCTCGTCCGCGTAGGCGGGAAGATCGACGTGTTGATTGATCCAATTCAACACCACCTTGTGCCACAACAGCGAGTTTTCCGGTTTCAGTACCCAATGGTTCTCGTCGGGGAAGGTCAAGAACTGGCTGGGAACGCCACGAGCTTGCAACACATTGAAGGCCGCGAGACCCTCGGAGATGGTGAGACGATAGTCCTTTGAGCTGTGAATGACGAGCTGCGGAGTGGCCCAGTTGGAGAAGTGCTCGCTTGGGTCCCACTGCCGCCAGTTTGACATGCTGCTCTCGCCAAAGTTGCGGGCCGTTTGAGCTGATGACGAGGTGTTGGAGGAGTTGTTCGCGAACCCGGGGTCGTACCACGGAGTACCGCCGAGATCCCGGAAGGGGAAGTAGAGCTCCTCGGTGGCCAACATGCCGGAGAAACTGGTGCTTCCGTCGTGACAGACGATGGCCTTGAATTTGCGTCCCAGATCGTGTCCCTGAATCCTGCTCTCCATGTCAGCTTCCCAGCCCCAATCCACCCATAGCTGGTACGTAATCAAAACTCACCAATTCATCATATAACCACCGTAGCTCGCCCCCAATGCCACAGCTCGATCATTGTCTGCTTCCGGCATGTTCTCGCCCACCCAGTTGAAAACGTTCACAATGTCCTCGTACGGGTCTCCTCCCCAATTGTGCTTGATATTGTCGGTGAACTTCTGTCCGTATCCTGTACTTCCCGTCGGGTTCGGAGCGATGGCAATGTACCCTTGCTCGGCGAAGACGGCGGGGTTCCATCGTGTCGACCAACTGTCACCCCACGCACCCTGCGGACCTCCGTGGATAAGGTAGGCAACTGGATACTTCTTGTCGCTGGAAAAGTTGCTGGGTCGTATGACGAGGCTGTGAACTTTCTCGTTGATGGAGGGTGTGTGTGAGGGAGTCCAGATCGAAGACACCTGGCTGCTCTTGAGTCCGAATTTGCCGCCGTGGCCCGAGTTTGAATTGATCCAGGCGGTTGTGTTGCCACCTGCCTTTGTAGCTAACCTTGGGTCGATGATTGCGTAGAACGAGTTGTCCACGAGCGAAGTGCCGGAGACGAACAACTGCCCGTTGTTCAACGGTCGCACGTCGGACATGTACCCTTCCCTCGTCAGGAGACGGGGTGACATATTGTCGCCAACGATGGGGATCTCGAACACTCTACCCGCACCGGTTTCTTCAGCCGTAACGATCAACGAGTTGCCGTCTGCTGCAAAACAGATCGATTGCGGGCTCCGATCCCACGTACCGTCATCACTTTGGGAGAATGCTCTGATCGGAGTCAAGTCCTGCGCGACGACCGAAGGCAGGAGGAAGACCTGGTTCTTGTCCGCTTCGTACCCGTTTTCCTTCATGCTCAGGAACGCTCCCTGCGTACCATCCTGGCTGAAGCACGGGCTGGACATGGCGCCTTCGTAACCAGGTAAGGGTATTTGCTGCAAAACTTTACCTTGGGCACTATCCCAAGCGGGTACACGCAAGATGTAGGCATTGCATTTGGTGTTGAGGGCGGGGTTGAGATCGGGATCCTTGGAAACAAACAGGATGGAGTTCTTGTTCACATCGAAATGATCGGTTCCTCCGAACGGTGGGATTGGGCATTCCAAACCCGTATTGGCCAGAGCATTGCTGAGCCTGGAGAGCTCGTATCTACCGTCAACACTGTTCCGCTTGCTGAGCAAGCCGTAGAAGAGAGAGTTCTTGTTCTTCGTCTCCCAGTGGTCCCAGTGACGAACGTATAGACCGGTGTAAAGCTTGCCGGTCGAATGCGTCTTTGGAGCCTTCTCGCTGTTGAACAGACCCCCGTCAGGTCGAGCCTGAGCGGATACCACGACAGCATAAGTGTAGCCATCCAGCTTCCTGACCTTCAGATTCCCTGCAGCGGCGTCAATCTTCCCAGCTAAATGATGACTCTCGCCCAGTTTGAAGGCCTTGATGGCTTTTCCAACGCTGCCGACATGTAGACTGGTCGTCCCATCCTTCCCAGATTGAAGGCAGACGAATTCGTCATCATCGAGCCAGGTGAAGTCCGACAGGTCATCCCTCTTGGTGATCACGTGGCTCTCGCCGGTCAATGCATCCAGAGCACGCAGTTCCACCGTCTTCTTGTGGGTTTCGAAGCTATAAGTCGAGACGGTATGCAGGATCCAGGTCCCCGAAGCATTGGGAATTCCGATGGACCGTCTCGGGGCGCTGAGCAGCGCCTGAGGCGTAAACTTGACCACTCGTTTAACCATTGAGCCTCGACTAGTCGTCTGACTATAGTTGGAGATGAATGCGGCCGGGAGAGGCTTGCGGATTGAAGAGAATGAGGAGAAAGAGAAGAGCAGGATTGGACATCGGCGAGCGATCATGCGAAACTAGAGATGTAGGTACGTATTATACATTCGATCGTCAAAGAGCTACCAGCTCCCTGTTTCTTGGGAAATACACATTGGCGCCACCGGGCGCTTTTGCCCGTCAGGCGGACGGCGGGGTAAATGTAAGGCAAGCATTCGGCCAAGGGAAGGGACTATCTCGGCTACGAACCCTGACAGTCCCTGACCCGATCCATCTTCCTTTACGAAGACTTTGTCGGGGATCTGCAAACCGAAACCCAAAAATTTTCAACACACATCCTACACATCGTCATCATCCAAAGGACCGTCCCCGTCATCGGGGAGTCCGGCGATGACCTCCTCCACCATGCCGATGAGCTGATCGATGTCCGGTCTCTCGGCCGGTTCGACGGCCAAACATCTGCGCACGACCTGCTTGATGGCGTCGGAGATGGAATCGTCGTCCTTCTTCTTCTGCTGTTCGGCGTCGACGACGCGTTGCTTGCCGCGCTTGCTCTCGACCGCGCCCTCGTCGGGGAACCTCCAGTCCCCGCCCAGCACGCACAGCGACAGCGAGCCTCCCGTCTCCTCGCTCCGGGCCTCGAAGGGCGATTTGCCGACGAGGCAGGCGTACAGAGTGCATCCCAGACTCCAGATGTCGACCTTTGTGTCGACCACTGTTCCCGTTTTGACGTCGAACAGTTCCGGGGCGCGGTAGGGCATCGTGCTGTGCTCGGCCGCCTGATCCTGCACCTGCAATGCCAGCGCACGGCTGGTGATGGGTGTGGGAGAGGGCGCGAGCGAGCCCAGGTCCATGAGGATGGGCTGCGTGCCTGTGTCGGCGATCATGATGTTGCCGGGTTTGATGTCGCGGTGCGCGTAGCTCCGCATTTCTCCGTCTTCCATCCCTTCCTGCGCCGCGACCACGCCGCCTCCTTCCTCGATCAGAGGTTCCTGTTCTATGTCGCCCGAGTCTCCACCGCCCCGCCTTCTCCTGCCGGTGTTCGCTTGCACCGCCGCGACTTCCCCTGCAGCCTCGGCATCCGCTTCGATGGCTTCCTGTCGCACCGCTTTTGCCTTCTTCTGCGCCGCCTCGCCTCCGGGTCCGGCTTTGACGCGGTGTTGGTGCATCGCCTTCAATGCGCGGCACACACCCAAGAATAGAACCATCAGCCGCTTTTCGGGGAAGCGGGCGCGGTTGACGAGGTTGGCGTTGATCGCATCTTGAAGGTTGCCGCGGCGGTAGTATGGGAGGAGGATGTAGACTGTTTTGCTACCTGGGTCGGCGCCGCGCTCGGTCTCGACGCTGTGATCGATGGCGTGGATGATGTTGGGGTGTGGTGCGAATAGACTGTAGGCTTCCACCTCTTTCAGTGCCAGGGTGACACTCTCCTGTCCAAATGGACATCGGATCTTCTTCAGCGCATAAAGCGTCGGATGACCGGGTGACTGTACGAGGTAGACATAGCTGAAACCACCTTCGCCCAGCAGTCGGAGGATCTTGTAGCTGCGTCCGTTGATCCTGAGAGAGGGATTTGAGGGGAAGCAGTTGAAGCAGTTGCCCAATTGCCAAATGCCGTCGAGGATGTAATGAGAAAGTTGCGTGAGCAGCGAAGGGTTCTGGAGGGTGGCCATCGGGGGAGTGGTGCGGCTGGACTATCGCACCATGTCAAAGAAGACAATGCGCGATGGCGGCTGAAGGGAAGGTCGTTGGGATTGTGTACAGCATCAGCAAATGGACGTATCCGCCTCAGTAAATGGACCGTGTCTACATGGCCCGTGCGCGTGCACGACGACTTCGCCTTCTTCCTCTTCTTTTATGCTTCTGGAACAGGCCACTTCCTCCTAGTTTCCGAGAGAACTAACTATGCCTTGGAGAGAAGAAATCTAGGTTAGGGTCAATTACAGCTAAGCGCGAGGACGATGCAACGTGCAAAGTTACGCTGATTTATACGAGTTATGCACAAGACCTTCGCATCAAAATTGACGTGCACCTGTTTGTGACCGGTAACTTTGTTCGAGGATGTATCGACAATGCTTTGGTGAATTCAATTCAGACCGGCACAATCCATAGAGACAGCTTGTCGACATATTGAGGTCTGTCACCTCGAAGGAAGGCGGAAATCTATTCCCTTTGACAGAGAATCCCACTGATGTCTATATTGCTTGATCCTTTTCCTATTTCAAGTTCTAATGATGTCGAATGCTCCGTCGAGGCTAGAAGTCCTTACATAAATGCACAAATGCGCCCAAACATGAAAGGTACAGCATTGTCGGCGTCGCTCCGATGCTGCTGTGCCCGCATCGGATTGACTCCGACAGAAAGCTTAATATAATAAACCAGAGGACATGGCTGCGTAGATACCGTGACAGATATCGAGCTCTTTGTTGTTACAAGAATCGGAAACGTCCGATTGTGTGGCTCCAAAACATCAATCCATCTCTCTCAACAGAACAAGATAACCCAGCGACACACGAGAAGAAATGTGTTACGTGAATTTCATCGTCTGGTCTCGCTGCGACCATTTCGTTGTTCGGCACCAATACCGCGACGTCGCCAATTCGAGAACCCCACCGACCTATTGTACTGCGGCTCACGAACCGACATCTACAAGCCTTGACGAATCTTACGGGGAATGTCCGGATACGGAGAAGCACCCCAGGGTGGACCATTCCGGGAGAGCGTCGCATCAGCCGACATGGCTCCAAGATCTGAAGATTACCCGCACGAGTGGCGGCGGCCCGGTGGGAACGACCCAGCTACGCGAACCGGTAAACTACAAATGACCATCACGACACACGCACGCACTTTCAGAGCAGTTTTCTTGGTGTCTGTATGCATGTAACACGAATGAAATGCTTCTCGGTCTTCGCTAGTCCTTGTTCACAACCCGCTCGAAATCCCCAGCGAACCTGTCCATTCGTGCCGCATCCTGATCGAGAAGTGCGATGTCCCGATCGATGACGAACACCGGACCTTCGGGTTCGAGGTGCTGAGCCGGGATCTTCTGCAGCAAAGCACTCCATAGTCGTGACGCTTGACGTGCTCCGATGAGATCGCCCGTGACGCCCATGGTGAGCAAACCCTTCACGATGATCTTGCAGACCGCCAACCTCGGGGCGAGGTCGGAGAAGGTGTGAAGGCAGAACAGGTAGAATGGGAGACGGTCCGGGTCTGTCTTGCTGTTGACCGAGGTTTCGTTCACGAAAAACAATCCCAGAAACCAGCATGGAGTGTGATACGCACGCGTTGACTTGAATCGTGACTGATAAACCGTGACCAGCCGTTTCAGCTGGGAGAACGATGACGCAAAGATCGAGTCTGGTTCGGCTCGTGGACCCGCGGAGTGCGATGGTGGCGAATCCTGCGTGCAAAACGGTCTGAAGAGATCCATGATCACGAGATGGTAAAGCATGCTGCTCTGAATCAGTCTAACGATCAGACATCTGGCCGGTGCTATGTCTTAACTGCATTATCATCACATGATGCTCTTGCGGATCCCTTGTGATTACGTCTGGCAGTGATCTGGCCCAAGCCAAGAGTTCGCGGTACTTGGATTCCGCAAACAGTAGCGGGGCTCGCTCGGAGACGGGCACGAGCGGTTCTGCATAGTATAGCAGAGGTACTGCAGAGGCAAGCGTGAACAATTTGCAGAGATATGGAAACGTCATACCCATGTAGCTCGGTAACTTTGAGGATGCTCCCTCGTCCGATTCGCCCGGTATTGGTAGCAATGGCGGCATGTTCGTGTACTTGGCTGCAATGGACCTGTGGTATGCGAAGCTCAAGAAACTAACGCATCACGGGTCAGAGCAGCAGGCATGAAAAGGTCAACCCCTATCGAGAACATACCTGACATAAACGTAACAGCCCCATCCTGTAAAGGCAAGCATGGATCGATATCCCTCAGCATACTGTTCAGTGTTTTCGAAGTTTCCACGATTGGACCCGACCAGCTTCAACTGCCAAGCGATTTGCGCTGCATGGGCGATCCTCTCTTGGCCCAACCCGTCCATTCCTTTCAGTTGGCAGCTTACCCCGAAGATCAAAGAGGCTGCGACTGTCAGAGGATAGGCCGACCCCAGCTCAGCGTCCAAAAGGCGCTTGGTAGAGGCGAAGAATGAGTCAGTGTATATTTCAGTGCCGGGATGCCAAGCACATTCCGATTGCTGCTCAACGCGTGTCAGCGAACACATGTGCGAGGTTGATTCATACGTACGCATTCAAAATACAGAATTGCGTTCACCAGAGCTGCCGAGCAAAAAACGGTATTGTTCGTCGTCAGGTCGGACAAGAACAGCTCAGGGTCGAAGACACATATCACAGGGTGCTCGATGATCAAGAAGGCAGACAGCATGGCAGCGGCCAAATCGTCGGAAATTGCCACCGTCGTCCAACGGTTGATCTGTAGATCGCGGAGACGGCCATCGCAATACAGTGGGGGAGGTCTCGGACTGAACCTGTTGGTGAGACCAATGGGTTGTTCCGCTTCCCTATGCATGTCGTAAGGTGCATGGAATGCCACGAGGTGCGTTTAAGCGGGCAACCTACGATTCACTAGGGCCAGCACCCCAGAAAGCATCCTGTGCATTTTCATCGGAGTTGAAGAATTCAAACACATCTTCTGATGGTTGAAGAAATCGATAGCTTATTGGCAGATCCGTCGTAGCATTTGGATCCGTTGCTCCATATGCTTGTGGCAACAGGACCGGTATTAAGTCTTCCACCGCGGGTTGGTTGAAAATGTGATTCTGTTGGATCACTCTGTCTCGGGCAGCCTGGAAGGCAAGCTTGAAGTCTGCGGCAGAGCCCAGCTCATAAACGGTTCTCACTATCTCGTCTGGCGGTAATAAGTGGACATCGTGCATGAATTGTTCAAAAGCGCTTGACTCCCTTGCAAGCGCCAGGACCCTATCCTCCAGAATCTGAACCTGTGCTACACTCTCTGCCCTGGCATCATATTCGCAAAGTGCTTGAGCATTGACACAAGAACCACAAGTGGGCCTAGCACCATCGCACTAGTGGTGATGAGTTTCCACGCGGTAAGTAAGCAATGATCGACGTACATGTTTTTTGCGCTTCTGACAACGGCCGCATGCTGTTCGAACGACTTGACGTTTGTGTCTGGTGGACCGATGGTCGGAGACACGTTCAGTGCGAGTAGACATCTTCAATATTTACAGGAGACAGGCAGAAGTCCAATGAGGCAACGCTGTCAAGAGACCGCTTCCTTTTCTACGTTCCACAGTGAAAGCGGGGAGAGTCGATTTGTCTTGGCATGTCTGAGGATGTCGGTTTGATAACCAGTAAGGTATCGATGCAACTGAGAAGTCGCTCGATTACGGCCATTGACACGACTTGACCGAGGAGAAGAGCACATAACGGCGTTGACCGGTTTTGAGCTCTGGCAATACGGTCATGGGACCGGACCAGCCTCGGCTGAACAATTGATGGCAGTGACTGACGACACAGATTGGTTTTTACGCTCGAGATACCTATCGACTGGCCTGATTCAGATAGCTGAGCTGGCTTGAACGGCCGCCAGGCAGATTTCCGTCTCGAGTGGAGAGTTTGGCGGGAAGTAGGCCGCGTTGTCTGACGCAGGCATGCGTTCTAACGCACAAACTGAACGTTTGCCTCACAACACTCGATAAATTGCATGGTCCTCGTCAAGAAACATCCGATACTGAGAGGATGGTGACCGGATATTTTGGAGGGGCATGGATCCGGCATGAAGATTTGCAGACATTGTGAAAGGGCGCAAAACTATCAGAGTCGAGCGGTGTGTGAGAGGAAATGGAACGAGCGTAGGCAACTGGCCCAACCAGAAGGCCAAATGCTGGTTCCCGACCGATGAAAGAAAGGAATGAAGACACGTCGTCAAGGTCTACTCCATCTTCATCACTATTCAAGTTTAGGTTTAGATTGTTGTATAGCGCTTCAGGCAAGTCTGTGCAGGGGTTCCTGCTGCCGATTTTAGGCCTCCTTTTGTATCAACGAGGAAGAGCACCAAGCTTCCCTGGAAGTGGAACGCTGGACCCTGTTTGATAATGTGCCTGAGGCACCAACATTGGCTTTGGTCTGTATGTGCAAACATTATGGCAGCAGATGACGATTGTGAGTTCTATGTAGATGATGCGAAATCCCTCCCCCCGGGAAGAAGCGTTGCGCCTATGAAGATTGTCGGAAGATATTCTCGACATCCTCTACCAATTTATCGATCGAAGCGACCGGAGAATCAATAGTCACGTTTCAACGATTATGTTGATCGTTGGATTCGCCCCAGCAGTCTAGCACACACGTAGTGAGATGCTGTCAAACTGAACCGCCCACTTGGAGAATTGCGCTTGGCAAGTGAAAGAAAAAGAGAAGACTGAGTATACTGCAGTTTCATTCATGTCGTAGCTCTTGCTTATCCCACGTATCAACCCTATTCTTCTCTTCTCCCGCCTCAGAGTCTTCTGTTTGCGAATGCAGATCCGAACTGGTAGAGGCCGAGAGTCGCGAGCAGACTGAGGCCGATGGGCAACGGTTTCTGTGACTTGAGCGCGCGGGGTATGCTGCTGCCGGCGAGGACGATGCTGGCGAGCAGGGCGAACTCGACACCGTACGTCTGGCGATTCTGGAGACGGTAACCTCCCAGCGCGTACAGGCCTCCGACGCCGCAGCCCGCAAGCATTGATGGAACGGAGCCCGCACGAATGAAGCCCGTGATGCCGCCGCCTGCGGTGAGGGCGGCGAGGATGTAGGCGATTTGACTGCGGAGGATGAGTGAGTGGATTGTTTGACAGCTCGTGCTGAAGAATGTGAGGCCTACCTGAGGGACTGTTTGTTGATCGATGACGTTAGCTCGTCGCCGTTGCAGATTATAGAGGGGTCAACATACCATGTTGTTTGCTTGCTGCGTGGGCATTGAAGTCACACGATTCTTTCGATGGGTTCTCTGATGATTTCCTCGGAGTTTGATGTAAACCTTGAATTTGATTGATAGACGACGAATGATGGAATGTTTCCTGCCAGTCGGAACTACCTCGTAAGCTTCGAAGTCAAAAACACATCCGCATGGATTTCGGCCTTCCCCTCCACGGAACCGCTACATTATGCAATATCGGCCGCTTGTTCAGAACTAGCCACCAATTGCATCCTGTATTCGAGATGCAGCCTTCCCAATACTGCGTCGGCCAACAACTATCCCCATCTTTGCATTCACATCAGGGTTACAGAGGTGCTTGACCATCCAGGGTAGATACGGGAAATGGTTTAAACCGGAAATTCAATTCAAAATCAGTTGATCCGGTCGCTGTGGGTGGAGGAGTCGCCGTTAATAGAAATGTGTCGACAACAACTGGATGACATGCTGATCACATTGCTCATAACTTCATTTCCAATGACTATATTTCCATCCAAGTGCCATTTGAAGCCATAAAATCCGATCGGCATATCTTCGTAACCAACTACGACCGCCTGACGATGTCAACCAACTCAGGTGAATCCATCCCGATAACCGCCACCCCCTTCTCCCTCAAATCCCTCTCGATCTTCTCGAGGTTCTCCTTGGACTTGTCCTTGCACGTTGTACCCTCGGAGATCACAAATGACTTATACCCAAACTCCGCTGCATCGATGGCCGTGTGGAAAACGCACACGTTGTACGCCAGTCCCACCGCATAGGTGTGCGTGATGCCCGCAGCCTTCAATAACGGCCCCAGCTCGGTCGTGCCGACCTGAGGATTGCGAAAGGGAGGCCCGAAACCAGAGTATGACTCGAACCTCTCGTCCGTGCCCTTGTCTATGATTTTGTGGAGCTTGGATCGATCGATTTCAGGGACGATTTCGCATCCCGTGGTTCCTTGCACGCAATGGTCGGGCCAGAGGGTGCTAGGAGAGTCGATGAGTGAGAGAATCATAGAGATGGATGGATGAACTCACGTGGTTTGCGTCTCGGATTTGTTCTCGGGGCTCGCGATGGTCGTCTGTGAAGTGAAAGGTGAGGCTCCCTCGTGGGCTGATGCGAAGGAGATGTGGCCTTGAGGATGAAAGTCTCGTGTGGCGACCTTGAGACTCCAACCTGGCCAGTCGAGTAATTTATTGATGACGGTGGAAAGCTCACGACCGCCTTCCGTACCCAGACTTCCGTTGGGCATGCAAAAGTCTTCTTGCATGTCAATGACGAGAAGCGCCGCCTTTACCATGGCTATTGTATATATTCGGGTAGGTTTGAAGAAATGAAATAGGTAGCTATTGCAACGAGATGTTGGAAGCAAGTTTCTCCGCCTTTGCCATCTTGAGCAGCATTGGACTTTGAATTCTCTTCGAATAATTACGCATCTATCAATTCTCGGGACTGGACCCATAAAACATCGCTAGCGAGATCGTTATGCTACCGTTATCGCCCCAACATGGGTGTTCCTCCTTCCATGCAATGTATGTCATAAGATATTCTGACCGTCAAATATAGCGCGAGAGATCCCTCTTCATTACAACAACACCTTATTTCTTGGAATTGTAACCGAATATTCGTCTCTGAATTCAGTAGCCAAAGTCCCGCACAGTTGTTCGCTTCCGCAGATCAATCGACCGTTGGCATCAGATGTCCCGACAGCACCCAGCGCAAACATTCCTCCAACCATCACTCTCTCATTCCTCCTCACTCTCCTCATCACTCTCCCCATAATTAATCCCCAATCCCGTCGCCGTGGCACCTGCACCTCCACCTCCACCTCCGCTTCCGCCAACTTCAGCCCCACCATCATCATCAGCAGCCATAGCATCAGCCAACGCCTTATCCAGATCGAAATCATCGTAATCCTCCTCCCCTCCCTCCTGCTCCCCAGCCTCCTCCTGTGTCTGCATTCTAGGAGTGGACCCCCTCTCATTCGGCGAATTGAGTTCCAAATCCTCCACATCCGCGTCCTGGTCGTGATCGTCTTCCTCCTCCTCTTCGGCGTCCGCATGCCGACTGCTCTGCGCGGGGCTGCTCCCTCCGTCCCCATCGCCGAAGTCGAATTCGAATTCCTCCTCTTGCGCTGGCGGAGGCGGTGGGGCGGGGGAGTGGATCCTGCTCGCGGGACTGCTGGCTGCGGTGAGGCTGATGGGGCGGCCTCCGCTTGACGAGGCGCCGGTTGCGGCGAGGGAGGCGGTGGTGGGGTGCTTGGGTTTGGGTTTGGGGTCTTCGTTTTCGAGGATGAGTTCACCGTCGTCGTCGTCGTTGTCTTCTTCGTCGTCGGCGGCAGGTGAGGGGGATGGAGAGGCGCGGCGGCGGGTAGAGGGTCGGCGGTCCATGCGGACTTCCGGGATCGTGGAGGAGGAGGATGGATGAGGTGCAGCGGGGGCGGATTGCTTGGATTTGGTCGAGGGTTTTTCCGTTTGCGATTCTGGTTCTGGGCCGGCTTTGACGCGCTTCGCGTTGGCTTTCTCCGCCGCGGTGGGCTTGCGCTTCGCCGCCGCTGTTGGGCCTCTCTTCGGCTCTGCACGCTTCGTTGTCTTTGGAGCGGTGGCTTTCGCGGACGCTGTCGTGCCGGTCGAGGCGCGTGGCCGGACAACTGGGGTGCCGACAGAGCTGCGATTGGCATCGGCGTGCATGTTGCTTTCTTCCAACTTGTCGAGCTCAGCCTTCAAGAAGTGTCTGTAGTCGAAAGGGTTCGAATCATCGGCTGGTGCGTCTTCATCGTCTTCGCCGAAGAGGTCATCGCTAGGATCTCCATCTTCAACATTTGGTAAATGTGGATATCTTTTCGCCAACTTTGAAGCATTGCCCTCAGAAGGTGTCTTAACGATGTTGAAAGCGAAATGACTGTCAAGCCTTTCCAACACCATCTCTTGACCTTGATCTGATCCTTTCACCACCAACACGAAACTCTCTTCGTCCCGGAAGTCGTGGCCGGAGTAAGTATACGAGTCGCCACCATCTTTGATCAATAGTTCACTTTCCGCATCTTTAGAATTGCCAATCCGGACTTCTGCTGACTTGGAAATTTTCGATTGTGGTTTGAAGTTGTATCTCACTGTCGTGAATCGGCCGAGTTCGGAGGATTTGGAGAGGCTGTCGCCGAGACGAATTGGATAAGCTCCTTGTACCTTGACGTTGAAGCCGGCAGTCGACACGGCTGCGGCGGTCATACTGATCACGGCTTGGGGGTGTGGAAAGCCTTCTGCAGTCGTTGAGGTATCGAGGACGAGTGTTTCCGGATCGGCTGATGCTGATCAATGATCTGATCCGATCACCGAGTGCGGGGGCGGTCCGTGCCGTAAAGTTTTCAGGGTTCAAGCCACGCGTGTCTAACCCATCAGATACGCGTTCACGCTCTGAAGTGTCGCTCGACTCGGAGATACATCCGGCAACGAGATCATGATCCAGCTGAGCCGATGCTTTACGACGGTCTTGTTGATTGCGATCTGTTCCTCGTTCGACACATGTCCATGATGATCGAAGAATTTGCACAGCAGGGCGAGTGAGGCTCCTACTGAGACATCCTTTCCCGTTTCGCAAACCATCAAGATCCGGGAGTCATGTTTCAGGAATCCCCTCAGTGCATCCAACTTGCACAGCTCAGTGCGCAATTTGCGGCTTCCCAATTTGCCGGTTGTACAAGCGAGGTGGATAACACGGCCTTTGTGTGTTTGTCTTTGCAACGGCGGCATCTCCGGCGCGCAAACGACCGTGACATCGAAGAGAAGCTGGTCTTGACTCAAGGCGGAAGTGTCGCCGATCCACACATTATCCGTGGGCCTGATCTTTGACGGGAGACGTAACGACTTGTGCTGATCACTTGACGTTATGAGTGAGCGGATGATATCGGGTAGATCATCTTCGGACGCCGAAAGCAACATATCGCTGTTTCTCCAAAATGTGTCCGCATTCAGTCCATGAGCCCAGCTTTCATGATCATCCGCGGCACCTTGCACGTATTCGGATGAGGCTTCGTTCTGGCTATCTCGGCTCGAGGCTGTGCAAAGTATGATAAGGTTGCAACCATTGCTGGCTTGTCTGTTCAAGTGCAGGACGTCATTCGGGCGGATCCAGTCAACCTGGATAGGTTTCTGGTGAAGCTTGCGCCTGAGATCGTCCAGGTCCAGATCCAAGCCTCGTGCGGTCTGCACAAGGTCGTCCAACCTTTGTTCAATTTGTGAATGTTCAGAAGGAGAAACGACATGGTCAGGTGTTTGTAGCTTGCAACTATCGACATCGCTGAGGAACAATAATCTGTTCAGAACTGTTGACCATATGGGGACGGTCTTGGACAGCGCGTCCGGCATAGACTTTCCGCGTCTGGTGGAATCGACGATGATGCATCTGTGGTCGTATGTGAGCCGAGACAGCCACCCGCTTTCGTTTTGAGTTTCTGGCCATACCCATGATGTTCGTGCAGAAAGTCGAGTATCTGCAAGTTCAAACGGCGTAGACTGAACGACCATTGCCCAAAATGTCCATCTGTGGATTTGAAGTAGGCACTCCTGTACGGCGACCTTGATGAGATGTACCAACTGCCGCATCTCTCATTGGCAACCAGCGGTAAGTTGTAATTGGCTGCCACTGTGGTGACGAAGTCGGCATCTTGTTTGATAGAACGCAATCGATTCTTGATGGAAAGATTGGATTTTCTTAATTCTCCCAGAGCATCTTTCAAAGCTGAAGCTGCTGACGAGAAGATCAAGTCTGATTCTTGCAACCTGTCGTTATTATTCATTGCACGCTATAGGCCGACGAGTAGGCTATGCGAAATGAATAAATTGTAAATTGGGGCTTAGGGTTATGAGATTGGTTGCAGACTTTTCCAAAGCTTCAGACATCAATAACAAAGGTTAACCGTCAGCGGACTATAGAATCAATTCTTTCGTCGGACGTTCTCGATTTGCACCGATGAACAGCATCGGTGGTGTGTGAAGTAATATCGCAGAGGCACACAGAATCCGAGACGAGCCACGGTTACTACAAGTACCGCAATTGATTCATCCGGAACTGGCTGGAGCATAGATTCCGCACCATCCGTTGCCAACAGATCACGACCACTTTACTTCGATCACATGCCATGCGCCCACCAGAGTTACCTATACACCAGCAAGTGTCATACTCCGCTTCTACATGAAATTCAATCCTTGCCCAAGTGATTATTAGGCGGAATTGCAGATGGCTGCAACGACAACAATCAAGTATCAATGCTACCGTGAGTCTAGTAATAGAAATTACATATCGGCATAAGTCGTTGATCATCTGTCATGTTTGTCTATATACAACAGAATGATGCTTCTGCTAGAGTTTGGGAGATTAGTTCCGTGGGATGCCCGGTAAGGCAGAAGATTCCGGGGCCTTGGCTCTCTCAATGTAGCGGATTGAGTGAAGCAGCTGACTAAACAAGTAGATCAAAGAATAAGGGGAGGAATGGTACGATTTCTTTGAGGCATCATAGCTATTGTTCAAAAACGTTGACACTTTGTTTCTTCCACTCTTTTGCATCTACTTCTGGATTCATCAATTGATAATACTCGTGTGACGAATAGTCGGGAAATAATGTCGAGTTTCACTCGTCTGTCGTTTGCCGTTTTGATCGGTGCCGCTCTTTACGGAATATACCTTTACCTGGAAGCCAATCTGGAAAGTTACTATATTTTCTCTCCACAAAAACTACACGCCCTCGCCATTTCATCGATCTCGGAACATGGCAACAACACTCAAGCGATCGTGGCCAGCATTGTGTCAGAACTGCGAGCCGACGCATCTCTGAAGCCGTACCTGAGCGTCGGCGAAGAATGGGTCTTCAACAACGCCGGCGGAGCCATGGGAGCAATGTACATCATCCACGCCAGTGAGCCTTGAACCGTCGCACTCGTTGAAAATCAAACCAAAATTGACTCCATCTCCTTCCAGGCGTAACCGAATACCTCATCATCTTCGGCACCGCCATAGGCACAGAGGGTCACACGGGCAGGCACACCGCTGACGACTACTTCCACATCCTGACCGGCGAGCAAGTGGCCTTCGTCCCGGGAGCCTTCTCCCCCGAAATCTACCCGGCGGGATCGGTGCACCACCTCCGGCGCGGCGACGTGAAGCAGTACAAGATGGAGGGGTCCTGCTTCGCGCTCGAGTACGCGCGGGGGTGGATCCCGCCCATGATGTTCTTCGGGTACGCGGACGCGCTCAGCAGCACGCTGGATCTGCCCACGCTCTGGGCGACGACGAGGATCACGGGGGTGGAGATGGTGGGGAATCTGTTGAAGGGGAAGATTTGAATGGGGAGGAGAGACGATCTGTTCGTGAATACTATGCGTGGTTTCTTGGTGGTATGTGATTAAATTATCAGCGTTTTTGGGTATCATGCGCTCGAACGGCGCTCTCGCGAGCGGTCGTGGCGATCGGAGTCGCGCAAAAAAGATGCGTCTCCTTTCCGTGGGGAAAACGAGCCTGTTGTACAAGATATTATCTCTTTCTTTCCAATCCTTTCTATTCCGAAAACGATCCCGAACTTTTTCGACCGAAATCACGCTCGACTCCGCTTACCTCTTCCGTACTCCCTCTTCGACAGCGGCTCGTCGGGCCACAGCCATCCGCGTATCCTCTTCGCTTCCCGCTTCTCGGAAACGGTGGGTTTGGGCATCCACTCGTCCCTCGGCGCATGTATCCGCCTCGTGAGGGCCGAAGGAGATCCGACATCCAGTCGCCAGTGGAACTGACCGGGGAACGGCTGCTCCTTGGCGAGCATGTGCAGGTACCAGAGAGCGAGGTCGGTGGTCATGGTCAGCCTGCTGCCCGGCATCGAATTGGCGGACACGCTGACGGGCGCGGCGACCTCGAGGTGGCCGAACAGCGGCACGTTGTCGACGGCGGGCGGACCTCCGGCGCGCACGCACACGAGCTCGAACTCGGTGACGAGGAAGCCGTAGCGGGTGCCGTGCTCGCGCATGAAGCGATGAAGGTGGGCGAGGTGGCGCAGGTACTTGACCTTGTCGATGGCGCTGCCGTTGCGCATGCTCGAGTTCCATTGCTCGTGCGACTTCACGATGCCGACGACGCGGCCGCGCCCGTCGCCGAAGATGGTCTTCTCCGCGTCCGAGTGGTAGTTGGCCACGAACTCGGGCTGCTGCCTCGATCCCGGCGCCGAACTGAGCGTGCGCATGGCGATGTGCCGCGACTCGCCCAGGGCGATGCGCAGCGCCGCGTTGACCTTGACCGCGTGGTGGTGCGCCATCAGGTCCACCAGCTGCGACGGCGTCTCGAGCTCGAGGTTGACCCTGCCGGGCTCCGGCAGTCGGTGGGCCGGGATGTCGATCCTGAGGAGCTTGAGGAGGTTGGGATGGCCGGCGATGGTGTCGACGGTGAAGTCCGACCAGCGCCGGAGGTTGCGGATGTCGAACCAGAAGTGCGTGTTGAGGCTCCTGTTGACCTCCACCGGTCTCTGCACCCGGGACGGCACCGGGTTCGGGCTCGTGAGGTAGTCCAGCACGGTCGACGTTGCCATGTCGTCGTCATCGTCACAGCCGACGATCTCGATCTTGCCCGGTGCGCATGGCTGCTTCGATGGTGGGCTCTCGGCCCGGCGCTGCACCGGGTGGGATTGGATGTTCCCGCGAGACATGGAAATCGGGGTCAGATGGCTCGCGGCTTGCGCCGGGCGAGGGGTGACGATGACGGTTTGTGGGGTGGGTGCTTGGCGATAGGTCGGGTATCCATATCGCGTCAACATGGAGGCATCTATGCCGGACGACGAGGCGTTGCGGGTGTGGGTGGAGGAATGGGTATTACTGTTGGAGCTAGAGCTCGTGCCGGAGCTGGAAGGGCGATGATATACATATTGGGGCACGGACATATACTCGTAAGGTGCGGGAACTGTGTATCCATCGGTGTAGGGACTGATGGAACGTCGTTGGGTGTTGCTCTTGCTCGGAAGAGCGCCACCGAACTGCGTCGGCTGGTGACCTATGGCAGGGAGGGATGCGGTGCGGGAGTGTCCGAGATATGAGTGTCGAGCGCCGGCAGGATCGAGAAGGTGCTGCTGGGGCCTGGTTCGGGGTTGCAGGAAGGGCTGAGGCTCTGCGAACGGGTGCGGAGACTTGGGAGGGGTTGTTGCAGCCGTCAGTGCCGTTGCGGGGGACCATTCATTGGGATAGTAGGATGCTCTGCTGCTCCCGCTGCCGCCTGGGCACCGGGGGCTGTCGTAATCATCGACCTCGATTCTGGAAGGAGGTGTGACATGTCTATAGGCCATTTTTAGAAGGCCACCGTAACTGGAAAGGATCGGGTTATGAAGATGATTAAGCAAACGAAAGGGTGATGGAGACCGGCTCCGAACGAGTGTCGATCAACGACGATGAATGGAAATGACTAGGAAAGACAGAAAGGAAATCAGCGTCACGCGCTGGAAGAGAAGATGTCAAACCAGTGGTGGTGGTTGTCGGGAAACGACATGAAGAAGGCACGGCGGGCGGCTCTCTATATGCTCGTGCAACGAGTAGCATTGTTCAGACGCTACGACAGCTAAAGGGTTGGTCGGAACGGCGCACTTCTGAAACAGAAGTCGGAGACATCCAGCTCTGGCATTGCCTTCCGGATGCGGATGGGATGGGAAAGGTGGCGCCAGCATGGCCAAGCGCATGCACGAGTATTGACACGGTCACAGTACGGCGGCGATCCTGAAAGAGCCCCAAGACCGTCTGTTCTTCCCGTGGGACCGGTGAAATGCATGCGACGGATGTTTGGAAAGGCAGAGACCGCGTCCCGCATCAGTGAAGGTCGGCGGGTGGGTTCATCCGCGGAATACGGGCTACTGCGAGCAGATGAGACGCATTGGGCCCACGCCGCACAGGGACGGGGGCGACGGTGGAGGGAATAAACGGTCTCAATCGCTATTCAAGAGAAGTGAAGTCGTAGTTGCTGGCTGACCAAAGTCAAACTAGTGCGGGCGCGTCAAGCTGCCTGTCGCGTGTTTTGGTCCTCAGCGGCTAATACGTCGCATGATTGGCCAGACCACGTCTGCAGGAGTCATCTAGAAAGATGTGTGAAACGGCAAGGAAGTCGTTTCAGAGTGTTCGGATGTTCGGCTGCACGTGAACAGGTCGTAGCAAGAGACTGAGATGCTGCAACTGGCTTACAGTATTTTCTCGATTATTACTCGACATGTGGTAGTCATCCATGACTAACATACGTGCTGACGAAAGACGAAGCTCGAATAGTCCGTACTCGAGCAGAGACTTGGAGGCAGGCTCTTTGTCGCCATCACTCGATACACCATGACCAACGGAAGATCTTGGAGATGAATCTCATTCACCGGTCGATGCGGGGCGGCAATGAACGTTGTACTAATAACAGCATCACAGCTGATCCTTTGTGGTGTTAAAACGGCTCTTCTTCTCCAGCGCCAAAGCATGTGTGCGGCGTGGTTGTCTCTATCGATAAGCCGAGTGGGGGTCGGATATGTGAAGACATCGCCCACGGTGACCGCGAATGGGTTGGTGCAATCGGCCGAGAGAAGCCATCGGTATCGATCAATCACGGTTGTGCCGCTCGCCTGCTCAAACTTCATCCTTCTCGCTCGACCCGCTGCCGACAGCGTAGGATCCATTTGTCCAGATTGGCTCGTATCTTCTCCTCAACAGAGTATGTGTCCACGACGCGTTGACAAAGCATGATTACATCGAGATATTTTCGGTCGTGATAGAACTCTCCAACCGCGTAGCCTAACAGTTGAGCCTCCCTCTTGCTTAAATTCGGTGTGGATGAATCCTTCCGGTTCGTTGTATCGGGTAGTATGCGGATAAAATCAGCGACCGAGTTGCCTTGGTCGATCTTCGCGCTGTAGGCAGCTACCTGGGCTTCGAAGTCGGCATCGCTCTGGAACGTGCGGGAGGTGGTGGGCGGGTCATCGGCGGCGACAGTTGCGTAGTCGTCCGCATCAACTTCGATGGCGAACAAACCTCCATCTGCCATGATCCGCGTGTTGCAAAAAATACCAATATGCGCGGGAACGAATGTACTGCAAGAGTAGACGAGTTTATGGGATTCTTTTATTGACCACGAGAACGGATATGTACAATATCGGAGAGCATTCAATCACCACTCAATACACTAAGATGGACGATCACGTGGAAAGGATGCGGGGAAATTTCCATAATGTTTATTTGTCCCACGCCATTACAGCACCTAGGTACATGTACAAAAGTATGTTAAGCTGTTGCGTCGACTGCCATGCGACCCAATCAACGCTCAAATTCCCATGCTATTCGTCTAGTTGAAAGGATTGGTGCGGGTGCCCCAGTAGGTCAGGAACAAAGATAGACCGACGGTCTCGAACACACGAGCGACGGCACCGACGGCAACGGTATCGAGAGGACGCTTCTCGGTGAAGATTTGAGCGATGAACTGTGAAATCCGGTCAGCTGAGTGAATTGATATGATAGATTCGAGCGCGTGTATGGACGGACCGATGGAGCAGATGAAGCGGCAAAGATCAGGCCACCCAGGTAGGCGGCGCCCTTGTAGGAGAGAGTGCCGGTGGCGTTGATGAGAGCACCGACACCGTAGGCCTGCAGAGCGGAGCCGGCGAGTGAGGTTCCCCAAGCCGAAGCCGCCGCGGCGTTCTCCTTGGACTTGAAGAACTCCTCCTTGGTGTTCGCTTCCTGAGACTTGCGGTAGACGTCACCGAAGAGAGGGCCGAGGATTGCGAGGGAGACGGCGTGGTTGAAGACGGTACCAAGGGCAATGGCCGATGGCTTGACCGGAGGAAGGTCTGAGAGAGAGAGAGAAGCAATGTCAGCGATTGATCTGGCGTGGAGCAGGTCTTTCGGCAGCTCCCATCGGTCGACTCACAGTGAAGAGTGCCCGACATGATGCTGAGTATAGTTCAAAGGGTTGAGTGTTCGAAATTTGTGATCGGTGGATGAATTTGTGACTTTGAAGATGATGGAGAGGTAGGAGGAACAAGTTGGTATTCAATGTTTCCACGCTGGCTCTGTTACGTCATGAGGGCAGGTCCAAGCTCTTGGACGAAATACACGTCTGTGATCGAAACTACACGTTATGACGCTCTCGAATTCTCCTCGGCAGCCTTGGTTGGCACTTTTACCCGAGATTTCTGAAGACGAATTCGCATCATGTGAGCGTCACCGAATTTTGCACGGACTCTGAGCCGCATCAAACGCAAACGGTGTCACGTTCTCGATCGATTCCCTGCGCTTCAGGCTGCCACGTCTCATCTTCCTTGCTTTGGATGACCTCCTGTACATCCAATCTACCTTCGATTATCTCCCTTCCATTGACCAGGTCGTTCTCATCCGCCCTTCTCCCCGCAGCTTCCTCGTTGGATGCGATCCCACTCGCGATGTGTCGTTGAATTAAACGAGCTCTCGCAACGTGTTCAGGCACTTCGACGAACCATAACTCGTCCATGAGCGCCGCAGCTTCCTTCCATTCGGGCGCACCACTTCCCAAGGATAGGTAGTTTCCTTCCATCATGATAACGCGAGAGCTTTTGGCGATGGCTATATCATCGGGCACCGGGTCTTTGACAGCATGGTCGAAACTGGGTGCGTAGATGGTGCCAGTCTCCGGACAGATTGGCTCTCGGAGTTTCTTAACGAGTTCGAGGAATGCCGGAGCGTCGAAAGTGAAAGCAGCTCCACGTCTCGCATGCGCCGTGTTGGGATCCGGCATGGCGGATAGTTGTGCGCGGGTCAAATGATATCCATCCATTGGTAAGAATGTCGCTACTTGACCCAGGTCAGGCACGAGGCCGGGTTGTTCTTCACTCCATCGGTCGTTGATGGCTTGGGCAACCTTTGCAGCCAATGTGGTTTTCCCTGCAACTCGGTCAGTCGTATCCGACATATCCGTACGCTCATGCCCCGTTTTTGACTCACCTGATCCTGGGATTCCACTCACTGCGATCAACAGTCGCCGACTTTGCGGCAATTCTTGGAACTTGGACCAAACTTTGGTCACCAGTCGATCAACTTGGTCTTCCATGGCGTTCAAAGTATCGGGTGTAGCAACATTGGAATGAATACGTGTCTCCAAGAATGACGAGAGTTTTTGTGGACATCTCGGCGGCCTTTGTTCTTGTAATGGGGCCAGCATCGACCCGTGCTCCCCAACTGCTGACGCTAAAGGCCGCGCGGGGATCGTCGTGTACAATCTTCCTTCCTTTTTCCCAATTTAGATACACGCTCTCCTTCCACTCTGTGCATAATAAAAGAGTATCGATGTGCCAGATTCCATTCTTACGGTGACGAATGAGTTGACGTATCAAGAAGGAGTCAGCTCCACTACTCCGAGCCTCGGCAGAATCGATGATTTCGTCTGAACAATCTTGCGAAAATCCAGAATGTATTTCTCTCGTCGGTCATGTCATGGTCAGAACCCCGTTCTTCGGATTCCTCCATCGTTGCCTTCTCCATACCCGTTGGCGCTTACTGGGATGATTGAATCCTTGCCGTACCCCAACGGATGTAAAGGTCTGATCAAATATTATCTCATCAGCGCATGAAATGAGTGGAAAGTGATGATGTCCTACTTGCCGTTTTAGGTATTTGGATTGCGAACAAGCGAACATGTTTAACTTCGCACGACTGGTCAAATCTGACATGGACATCTCTTCTGTTCCAGAACATGATTGCTCAGCATTTTTCGGCCAAAGTATAACTTGAAGCGCTGTTCGCATCCGCGGCATTTACCATTGTGTGAGGCGGAAGTCTGCCTACTTTCTACTGCGCTACATGCAATTCTTTGTTTGCCCTTGAACAGGCGACTCAACCTTCGCTTTTCACCAAGATGCTCTCTCCGCTGTTGCAGCGGCAGAACATCGATATGTGCAATGGCTGATCAATGCATAGACTTGTGCAACCGATCGAACGTGGTTCAACCACGAAAGCAAAACAGCCAGCCATTGTTAGCGCCGCTACATTCGATTCCAGTTTTGTTCGCTTGATACTGGCGTCAATTAGTCAAGCCAGTTTTGATTCCAAACTTGCACAGGCAGCGTGGGACACTCCGTTAAGTGGGCGCACAATACCCTCCAAATGCTGGTCCAAGACGGATGATCGAGCACCTATGCCGTGTGCCATACCGTAACAGCTATTTCGCGCAAGCCATCATGGAGCATGTGGCACCTTCGACGGAGTTCAATAGGTCAAACACTTCGAGTGCTTGGCTTGAAGCGGTTGGTCAACGATAGTTGTATATGCAGGTTCAAATCTACTATATGTCCGTACCTGAAGGACTTCTCGGGAGAGATATAAATTCCTCGACCACTTCCACCTGTGGACGATTTTCCAGCACAAGTCTCTTCAATCGAATTCCAACATGGTTCTCCGATATCTGCTCGCTGCTTCTGCGGCTGTGGTTCCTTTCGTGACCGCTCAGTGCACAACAACGACCATGTTTCCTGCCCCAACAAAACCTGCTTCCGATCCGTTTTGGCAGGCACCTTCTGATCTGAACTCGAGAGCTTCGGGGTCGGTGTTCAACTGCAGACAAGTCAACTGGAACAAGGTCAACGGATCACAGGCCTACTACCAGTACGCCTACAAGACCGTCCGCAAAGACGGCGTTTCCGCTGTAGCCGTGGCCACCTTGTTGATTCCCGACGGAACCCCTGCGGGCGCTCAGTTCACCAAGCTTCTCTCATACCAGGTACCCTACGACTCTCCGACATCTTTCTGCGGACCCTCGTTCGTCAACCAACCGGGCTCCGGAGGTGATACCACCAACACCTACGGAATCAGCATTTTCGGTCCCGATCAATCTCCAACACAGGCATTGCTGGCGGGTATTCCCGTTGTGATCTCCGACTATGAGACGAACTTTGCAAGTTTCACCGTTGGTGTTACCTCCGGTTTGGCGACATTGAATGGTATTCGAGCCGTCGTTCAATCTTCTGGCTTCTTCAAGCCCAGTCCTCAGGTCGCTCTTTGGGGCTATAGTGGAGGTGCCCTGTGAGTAATTGTTCGAAAGTGCACACGAAAAATTCACTGACCTCTACAGTGCAACTGAGTTTGCTCTGGAATTGGCTGGAACGCAAGCGACTGACTTGACAATCATCGGTGCCGCGCTTGGTGGTCTCACGCCCATCGCCCGCAATGTCGCCCTCATGGTCAACGGCTTTCACTCCAGTGGTAACTTCGCCCAGTCCTTTTACAATGCCCTCATACCTTATGCAGCTCTCGGTCTCGCGAACGAGAATGCTACCCTCAACTCATGGATTCTGGCGAACCTCAGAGACACTTCCGAACCCAACGCACCGAACCAGGCCACTTACAGGTCCCGTTTCCTCAATGCCAAAAGCGACATGTGTAATGCAAAGACCGGCCCGGACTACGTGAACAGCAATTTCAATAACTGGTTCACCGGGCTACCAGCATCCGGCAGCCTCTTCGACGTTCCGACGGTGAGCGATGCTCTGAACGTCTACGGTATCATGGGTCAGACCGGCTCGAACTCGAGGACGACGCCCAAGCCGCCGTTGTACTTTTACAAGGGTACCGCCGATGAGGTCTCCGCCGTCGCCGACACCACGAATTTGTTCAACAAATACTGTGCCGCCAATGCGCGCATCACATATGTGCAGTATCTCAATCAGAATCACGGAGACACCCAGAACAAAGGTATGAGTGCTGCCTGGTCTTATCTGCAGGCCAGGTTCGCCGGCACTCCCGTTTCGTCGGCGTGCAGCCAGACCACGACGGTGGTCTCTTGATCGAAATAGGTGTATGTAGCATGCCCATAGCACAATTTAGATTGCGCATCAAAACTCCGCATAGCAAACAACGGTACTCAATTCGTTGGTCGAAGAAAGTTTGGGGTAAACGTAAAATGCGATCACCGTGAAAAGTGAGGACGATTTCGGTGATGCATAAGATCACCGTGTATTTACAATTTCTCGTCGAAAGGCCGTTGTCCATCACATCTTCGAAACCGTCGTCCTCCCCCGCCCTCTGTATCCGGACAGATTACTCCCTCCATCGATCTCGAAGGCATTGCCGGTCAGGTGCGCAGCTCCTCGCGAGGCGATGAAGAGCATCAACCCGGCAAAGTCCTCCGGCTTCCCCACCCTACCCCCGGGTTGGCGCGAGAGCAGAGTCTCCATGGCCGTCTCGGCGCCGTAAGCGGTCATGCGACTCGGGAAAACTCCGGGGCAGACGGCGTTGACGGTGACGTGGTCGGGCATGAGTTTCGACGCCAAAGTCTTGCTGAGGTGGATGCACGCCGCTTTGCTGGGGCCGTAGCTGAACGTCCCCGAGCCGGGGGCAGCGAGACCGCCCTCCTCGCCCGAGGTCACGTCCGCGGTCGAGATGCCGGCGATGGAGGCCACGTTGATCACCCTCGAGGGGGAGTCGGCGGTGGCGTCCTTGGTCAGGAGCTCGTGGAGGCCGACGGTGGTGTAGAAGATGGATTTGACGTTGAGGCTCATGATCTTGTCCCAGCCCGATTCCGGGAAGTCGAAGTACGGGGCTCCCCTGCGAGTTTGACTCGGTCAGGGATGATGCGTATGAGGGCATTGATGCACGAGGAGCTCACCAAGTTGCGCCGGAATTGTTCACCAGCACGGTGATTCGATCCGTCCGCTTCTTCACCTCCTCGCAGAGTTTCTGACAGCCGGCTTTGTCCTTGAGGTCGGCCACGATGAACTCGCATTTTCCTGGTCCCAGTTTGTTCAGCCGTGACGAGGTCTTCTCTAGTTCCGACTGCTTGCGACTGGCGATGATAACCCGTGCGCCATTCTGCACGAACGCTTGCGCGGTCATCTCGCCCAGCCCCGTGGCACCTCCCGATATGAGGACCACATGATCGCTGAAGTCGAACAAATTTGAGACCTTGAGGTTCGCTGATTCGGCGGTATGAGCCATGTCGACGGCCGAACGGGCGAGATTGTGGTCGAGTTGCAGGAATCTGGGAGGAGCGGCCGTGACGCGGGGTTTGATGCTGCGACGGCGTCTCCCCACACACGAGCTGTTGTTGCGGCGGATAGCAATTGACAATATCTGGAGTGATGGAAGTCTGGTGGGAGCATCATCGAGTACGCATTCAGTCTACCTCAATTCTCGCATCAATTCCGTACTTGAGCTTGATTATGGACTGATACCCCGTCTCCGGATACAAGATCTTGACGACGTCCAAGGCAAATCCTGACGATAGATTTTCTCCTTGTCGTTGGCTACGCTCTTTGCCTGACAGGACCAGCATCGTGTGAGCACCCATCGCTGCAGCTCGCCCTTCCGCTCCTGTGTCGGGCAGGACATGATCATGGATCATCAAACGAGAATATTTTGGATCCTTTACGGCGACGATGTTGGACAGAATGGTCTCGCTCTTGTCATCTCTACAGTTGTGGATGATCCCCTGGTTGATCGTCGGAATCCCTGCCACATGGCCGTATCAAGAGTGTCACCTATCAACAATTCATCGGCTCCTACCTCCATGGAGAGTTCCGCCGCCGTGGTTGTTTCGCCTGGCCAAGCAGCGACGGCCGTCGTCATAATCTTGCACTCGATCGCGGTACGGATGCACAAATTGGCCTTGACGACCTCCATCTTCGTTGCTCGCTTGGCGGAGCGATACGGCACCGTTGCAATCGAACATGCCTGACAAGGACGAATGCCGAATCACGGATGTGCAGGTTTTGGTATATGTTTCATTGTCACGTTGTCTTGCGCTACCCTGTTCCTACCTCCAGCAGATCAGTCAGTGCGGCTTGAGTGCGTGAAAACATATGAAAGAATGGAGAGTTGGCTGTGATGTAACGCTCCAATTGCATCAATATTCGACATGCTAACATGAACGCTTTCTGATTGTGAACTTGGAATCGCTATCGTTTCAACGCCGTGACCATGGAGGAATCCTGCCAATCGACATCTGAGTCGGGGGTATCTTCAGTGTGCATGTGAAACTGTGTACGCTAGAAATCTGGGAGATTGGGGTTCGTTGACTCCCTCAATCCGAGTCGAGGTCGGCAGACACCTCCTCGTACTTCACGTTATCACGAGTGCTCGACATTTTGTAGCGCTCCTCTTTCACCGCGACGTGCGCGCGTAATTTCCTGTCATCGAACACTCGTCCGTCAACTTGTTCGGCGAACTTCTCTGCATCGATGGCCTTGGTGAAGCGGATGGCGAGAACACCTTCCGGCTCCTTGTCGAACAGACGAAATGCGTCGACCTTGCCGTGCTTGCCTGCTTCCTCCCTCATGTCTTCTTCCAGCTCTTCACGAAGCTCCGGTTCGGTCTGCAGCTCAAAGAGGCGGAAAGCGTTCACGATAATGACCGTCTTCCCTCCACGAAGCGTGGACGGGGCATCGGCTTCATCCTCGTCGCTGCTCCAATCGGCGAGGAGTCGCTGCATCTCCTGAGCCTTGTTCTTGGCCTTCTGTTTCTCCGCCCCTGAGCTGGTGCCGTGGCTCGTGGTGGGAGCATCGTTATCCTTATCCTCAGTGCTCTGCTTTTTGAAGGTCTGATCGGCCACGGTCACCCGCATTGGACCGCCAGGATTTGGCTTGGCCGGATCGAGCTCGGTGCCGTCGGCGATGGTGCAAGCATTTCGCACCGATTCCGGGCGGTTGAAGACTATTCGCTCGATTAAACTCGAATCAAAGTATGTGTCACCGGTACATACTGATGAGCGCCTCGCCCTTGAACACTCCCGCATCGTCGTGATACATCTTGACACGCTTCTCGTCATTGTCGACACTTTCGGCTATGTAACCAAATCTTTTGAAAACCGAAACCAACTGATCCACGGTTGTGTAACTTGGCAGGTTCGTGACGTAGATGGCCTTGTTGGGCCTTTGCGTTTCCAGTTTCGCGACTTTGGATGAATTCTGATCGCGCAGAGCGGCCTTCTTGCGTTTTCTGGATGCTTTGATCTCCACTCTGGCTTCAACGAGCTCACTTTCATCAGGAACACCGTGACTCTGGGCGTGTTGAGCGATCTCGTCCTGAGTCCAGGCCTTGGTCCACCTGGCGACCTCCTTGCGCCATTCCCATTCCTGACCTTCCTCGTCCTCCAGAATGTACGTCTTCTTGTCCTTCGCGTATGCGATGCGAGCGTCCGATTCGAACTCGTCGGGATCTTTGGGGAAAGGCGCACGGGACCCCATCTTCTTAGCTGAATGTGAATGGAAGATGGAAGAAAGCGAGGAGGAAGATGCCGGAGTTCACTGCTCTCATCCGGATGACATAAGTGGGGTGTCGGCACGGCCCGCAAGCGAACTCGGTAGTCTAAACTACTGGGATCGTGCTCCATCAGTCTCTGGTTTTCGATGATGACTTCGCCTCACGCAGACTGTCTCGCGCCATGATAACCGCTTTGGGGCCGCTGGCCACCACGGTCTTGATATTTGGTGGTTGTTGTTCGAATGTGTTTGCTCTTGAAGCCATCGTAAAGTATGGAATCTTCTTGTCTTCCCGAAGGCGATGAACTGATGTGTTGATCAGGAGCGAACCGAGCAGTGGTATTTTGAAACCCTCATGATGCGATTGACTTTGAACATGACTGCTCACACTGCAGCCAGGTCTGCTCATCACCTTTTTCCAATGGGTCTTCACTTCCAGTTTTGCCTATTTGACGCAGTTCGATCTGACTGGGCCTTACACCATGCGGAGGCCCAAAGTGCCGTTGTCGAGATGGGCTTTCATCGCCGCCATGTTTTATGGTATCAACATGCTCAACAATTGGGCATTTGCCTACAACATCAGCGTACCCGTTCACATTATCTTGCGAAGCTTCGGCAGCGTTACCACTATGCTGGCCGGCTTCCTCCGGCGCAGACGTTACAGCAAGCTTCAAGTACTGAGCGTTGCTATTCTGACCGTCGGAGTTTTGGTCAGTGCCTGGGCTGATTCCGAGAGCAAGGTATACATCATGACCGGTTGCTCGGGCAGAACGTCTGCTGATATCACCACCGCAGGGGAAGTCAATGTCCGTTGGCAGTGAGACTTCGAATTCGGAATTCGTGCAAGGCCTGATTATACTACTGGTGGCTCAATTTCTATCGGCTTTCATGGGCGCCTATGTGGAGGATACGTACGAGAATTACAAAGCTGATTGGACGGAGAATTTGTTCTATTCTCATTTCCTCAGCTTGCCTCTGTTCATACCACTCGTCAACGTTTTGGCCAAGCAATACGATAAGCTTGCCTCAACCGCACCTATATCAAAAGCGGCGCTCTTGTCTCTGAAGCGACCGTCTGGGGTCAAGCTACTATCGCCTTTGTCTGGCGGCATCGACGCATTGCTCCCGTTACTGGAACATACACCGCAAGGAATTTTGTTCCTTCTCATCAATGCTGTGACGCAACTTGCTTGCATCTCGGGCGTGAACCTTCTGTCCGCCAAATCATCTGCGGTTACGGTCACGATTGTTCTTAACATTCGCAAGTTAGTATCCTTCATCTTCAGCACGCTACTGTTCGGCCACCAGCTCAACAACAGAATGATCATCGGCTCCGTACTCGTGTTCGGGAGTGGCGCACTGTATGGATGGGAAACAAGTTGGAGGCTTCCGAAGGTGAAGAAAGCGAGAGCGCAGGAGAACGGATCTATCAAGGATGAAAAACCCAAGAAAGCTTAGACTTGGTGCATTGGGCAGTTGGATGAATTCAAGGTCGATCAGTTATGTTCGCGTCATCCAATGTATCCAGTTCGTCTCCGTGTGCAAGATTGGCGCGCTTGTGCAAACGACCCAAGCGACTGAACGGTGATATCGGCAGTACCAAGGCGAGGCAGGAACAGAAGTATATGGCCACTGCGAGGGAGATGAAATACCAATTGTCGGACCGAATCCAGCCAATGGTGAGAGAGTCGAGGTAGAAGATGAACACCGATGTGCCCGTAACGGCAAGCTGAACTCCCCAAACGATCAGGCTGAAGAGACGTGATGTGTACAGCAGAGCTTTCAAGCGCATGCGTTGAGGTGTCTGCTTGGTTCGCGAGAGATTAGAATATCTTGCCATGATGTCGATCAGAGACTCATCCGAGGTTCTCGCAATGCGAAGACCGTCCTCAAACCATCGTTGCTGAAATCCTTGCCCTTTGTCGTCTTCGTATGCTTCCTCGTCATCCTTTCCCACAAGCCAAAGATGTTCCGAGCACGCACCCAAGGGCTGCACCAGCAGTATCAGCGGTACCAATTGGCCAAATCCCAGCTCGGATTCCTGCTGAGCAATGCTGGGATCCGACCACTGTACCAGGCTTCTAGGAATGAATATTTGCATCATGCCGTAGATGAGCCCCAGGGTAGAGAGCCATAACGCAGCCGTGAATGAGGCTAGAACTTCTAAGAAGGCTGTGAAAGCGAGATACACAGCCAAGTAGAACCGGAAAGCCCAGAGGTAACATGCGCTTCGGTTGGCCTGGCATCTCTTGGCTAACTTGGCCAGCGGCCACTCGAGAAGAGTATCGATGGGATTTCGTATGCACGAATCGAACCGCTGTCTCACAGGCATGAAAAGGCCACCTATTTTCCACACATAGCTGATGAACAGGACGAGAAAAGAGATGATGGCGTCCGGATTGACACCATCGCCGTAAGTTTGTCCCCAAAAACATAAAGCGGGCACTTGGAAGGAGGTTGCGGGTGGTGGCACCCAGCCAGTGGGCTCTTCGTGAACAGTTATAACGCCCCAATCATTACTGACGGTGGGTACCAACGCGATCAGAAGCATGGCAAGGAGAACCAGCATGCCGATCAAGCGCCAGACGAGGACACCGCGGTGATGGATCAGGTAGGGTCGAAGCAAGGTCAGAGCGGATAGATGCACACTACTAGACATCCAAGCCAGATATGTCACGATCTGGAAGTGATACACGGTGATCTGACCGGCTTTCAGCCTCTGGAATCCGGCACCCAGGATGGCGATGCCTGTGACGATCTGCTGGTCGCTCATGGTCATTATGGCCTTGCGCAAGGTGAGGTGCCATTTGGTGTGCTTTCCGGCTCGCGAGGGAACACGCATGACGAGCTTGTCGACCGGTCGGAGGAGTCCATCGTCGACGAGACCGGAGACGTAGGCCACCAGGACAGCGGCCAAAGTGATGCATGCGCTCAGCACGAATGCGACGATGACTCCCGTACCCGCGATATCGGCGTCACCTTTCCCGAGGACACCATTCTTAATCAGATCGAGGCATTCGCTCGTGTTGAACATGTGCCAGAGTGGTATGCTGAAGTTTGACGTTACTGAAGAGGCTGAAGGATGAGGCCAATCATGGAGCGAATTGCGAAAAAAGACACGTCCGGGTGTGGTTCAAACCTTGTTGCCACGGGCTGACGTGTTCTATCCTCCACTTCAATCCATTCCATCAGATTTGAATTGCAAGGCTCATAGAGTCGGCAGAATGTCTTCAGTGCCACCATTCACCGAGGAGTCTGCCCGGCAAAAGGTCAAAAAGGCTCAAGCGTTGTGGAATTCTCGGTAGGGTAACCGTTGTGCATCAAACGGTGTCTGCATCCTGACTCACCCTGCCAGCGATCCAACCGCCATAGCTCCTGCGTACACCCCGGACTCGATCTGGAGGAATCGCGACAAGTTTTTTACCGGAACAGATGCCATTGTTGCGTTTCTAACGGCCAAGTGGGAGAGAGAAATTAATTATCGCTTGCGCAAAGAGCTCTTCGCCTTCGCCGATGACCGGATCGCGGTGCAGTTTTGGTATGAGTACCAAGATGCGCATGACGACATGAAGTGGAAACGCTGTTACGGCCTCGAAGACTGGACCTTTGCGGAGGATGGCAAGATGCGCAAAAGGCAGATGAGCGCGAACGACGTGGTCATAGGCGAGGAAGGGAGATGGTTCCGCGAGGGAGTGAACGTCGACGATGTGCAAATCAGCGAGCAGCACTGGTGATAGCATAGCTAACAACAATCGTTGAAAAAGCGCACGACTATTGCGCATCGAGGGCATCCTGTCCACTCTGCCTCTTTTCTATTGTTTCATCAAGCACATCCCCACTCCGGTGAGTTAGTGGAGATCAAAGTCGTCTTTACATCGCACATTGGAAGAAGTCACTCGATGGAATCGTTGGAAAATGATTGTTCCGGATGTCAGTCTTGGGTAACGATGAAGCGCATGCATTGACACTCGAGGAATCGTCATTTCTAGCTTTGTGATAGCCGAGTAACTATGTGAGTCTTGGAAGCCTAGTTTCGGCAACTCGTTTGCAAGGTTGCGACTGATCTTGATCGGTAAACAGCAATTCTGCTCGAAGCCTGTTCATGAATGCTCGGCAGGAGCGCTGTTTCCCATGTCGCATTATTCAGAGGTGTCGTCCACCAATAACAGTCATTTCACGGGTCACGAGTTCAGTTTCACAACACCTCAGTATTGCGGGGATCGATACAGCGAAGAAGGTCATATGGTGGACGATAAATGCCTCACGCAAGAGAAGATAAGAACTTGGCAATTACTGTACAGTATGGTGCTCAAACTCGATAGCGCTCATGGCCTCGGAGACCTCGGCAAACTCTTGGAACTCGACATGATATTGGATATATCCATGATCCAGCAGGTTATTCCATTGCGACGAGCGATAACCCATCCGAGCAGAGTGGGTGTGGTGTTCGTGTTCTCGTATGGATCGTATCGGCCATCTCTGCACTATCGAACTGCCGGAAATCGCGCCAATTCTGTGGAGATTGAGGCCGAACCATCCATTGGCTACAGCCTCGGCCACTTATTCACGCATGCGAACGACTGCATACATAGCATGAACTGTCACTCCATGTACAACTTCACTACGCAGACGTCACTGTCTTCGAGTTTCCACGCCATCGGAGAAATCAACCCGGCCAACGTTCTCTGATCCATGGTAGCAGGTGAACCCTGGGCTCGGGCGTTACGGATCCACGGCAGCAGGACAAGCGATAAAACTCGTGTTCGAGACTTGAGCAAAGGCGGTACACTAATCGGCTATCCGGCCCTTTTCCCTCATCTTCCGCCTTTGGTGGCATGCAGAGCCGGGGCAAGGTCCGTCGAGGACTAAGGCAAGGTACAATTTCGGCTGGACGTCTCTATATTCACGGTAAATAACCCCACGATGCTTGAGATCTCGGTCCACTTGAAGATGCTAGGCGTACCTTGCGCACGTGTCGCTCCGTGTGGAGTTTTCTCCACTTTACGTCTAGAGAGTTGGCGTGCCATTCACTTCCTTCTTCGAGACCGTATGGATCGTGCTGGATGTGCCCTTGTGGCTATCCATTGATGATGCATCGCGGATGCCGTTGAGCATAAATTCTGATCCCCCCCCCAGCTCAACCGACTCCTCACGGCCTTATCAACTTCAGCGAAAGCAAGACTCTTCGTTAAGACAACAGCCAACATGCGTCCCTCATTCTTCCTTGCTGCCCTGGCCCCATTGGCTGCCGCCGCAGTACTTCCCCGCTCCGCGGCTACCATCGTCACTGCCATTGACAACATCAACGCCAACATTGCCATTGTGAACACCACCCTGAATACCTTTAAGAAGGGCTCTCTCTTCGGCATCGGGACCGTTCTCAAGATCCAATCACAAACCGTGACCCTTCGCCAAGCTGTCGACAATGCCACCGTTGTGGCCAAACAGTCCAAGAAGCTCACAGACAATGGATCGAACACCGTCGCCATGTCGGTGCTCGCCCTCCAGCCGAACATCGAGAGCCTGGTGGCAAACCTGAAGGCCAAGAAGCCTGCCTTCGATACCGTCTTCTTCGGCATTGCTAGTGCCAGCCAGCAAGTTCGCAAGGATCTCATCGCCCAGCAAAACTCGTCCCTCTACCTTGGCAACGCCATCACTGCCAAGCTCGTCGGCGTCTACCTCACCATCTCACCCATCGTCGTCGGCCAGATCAACGACACCTTCACCGATGCCATCAACTACTTCAACAACACCGGCGGCAAGATCCCCGTTCCTCCTTTCTTCCCCACCGCTTAAATGATGATATGTGATCAGGACGGATGTAAATAGTGTAGAAAGTGTATGCAATACCAGCTCAGAAGCAACCCTCATTCCAGCATCCTCCAAGATTTCAGCCTCTGTTGCAATCTCGGTCAATGGCGGATCTCAGGAGAGGGAACCTGAAAACCCGTCACTTTCGCCTGAATCTCCGGGTCCACGAAACGCGATAACATGCGCTTCGGGTCGCCCAAGTTTAGTCGAACCTTCGCCACATGCACGGAAAGCCGGAACCCTGGCACAATTATTAGTCGAAACTTTGTAAATGTGCAACCATTGTGTGCCCATTCGTATTCTACTTCAACACGCGCAACTCCTGAAAAACCATCAACAGATATCAGAGTTTGTAAATGCAAAGCTCAACGTAGTTGCGTATGATCTGCCATGACAAGCTAACGAAGGCGAATGAGCGATGAGGCTCGTGAAAGTTATAGTCCACCAGCACATGCATTGAGCGCCATGACTCTAATGCAGTTTGGCGCTTGCAATGCGTACAGCTAGCCTGATCTCTAGTGAATGAAGATTGGCTTCGAAATATCTTCCTCGGCCGAAAGGGGAAGTCCTTTCACTTCCTGAGCCGGACATACCTGAGTGGCTGACCGGAATGCATATAGTCGTGACACGATGTGTCGCCAACACCAAACATTATGTCGCCTTGTATTTATAATTCAGGCTCAAAGCGAGGTCAATGCAGTTGAAGGCGGAGAAAGCCGTGGCTTGCGAATAATGCGCCGGGAAGTTTGGTCGTGACGAAATGAGGAACTTTACATGCTGTTCACCCCGCATAACAGATCCGAGAAAATGGGACCTTGATACGACTTGGATATTGCAAGATAGTCTGTGAGAGATACCCGGAATATGTATAAATACGTTACACAGACATTGTGACGATCACTCACAGCACCCTTCACGTTTCGTTAATATGAAGCGCTTTCGGGAACTTTCCTACAATTGAACGAGCGATATTGTCCGACCAACACGCTGTCAGTGTTAGCAGACCAAGACATTGTCGAAGACCGACATTATATCATCCTTCGACGGAGATTCCACCGCGAAAGAAGTGGCATGCGTCTAGGATTGCCTTCGTGGATAATTTCTTCTCGCCACTCTCGATCTGTAGGTAAGTGGTGATGCTCATTATATTCTTGATCTGAAGTTTGTCATTAGTATGCTCAATCGAAGACGACGAAGGAAGGAAGACGAACCTCTCGACCATTGAGTTCCAGCTTTGCAAGCTGATCAAGTCCTTCGTCATCGACAATTACGTCGAGGTGCTCCGTCTCCTTTGCCGAGTCTAAGAAGTTCAGCCATATTTCCTTTCTGATCTCGTGCGTCATATCATTGTATTTGATACGGAAGTGGATGCGACCTTAATTACTCGTCAGTGAGGATGATGATTGACTTCCTCGTGATGACACTCACTGTTGAATGCTCTATCGATGGTGTCTTGCCGATTGGTTGTCAGTAACATTATGCCCGGGTAGTACTCCATTTCACGAAGGAAAACCGACACAATGGCGTTTCGCTCAAGATCGTTCAAAGTACGCTTCTCCATGAACACGTCGGCTTCGTCGAGTAGAAGCACTGCTTTCCAATGGCTCGTGAGATCCAATATCCTCGCCAAGGATGCTTCGATCTGCTCGGCACGGTAGCCCAGGGACCCACTCGAGACTTGGTACAGCGGAAGATGGGAGATCTCCGCGATCGCTTCAGCCGTGAGAGTCTTGCCCAACCCTGGGTTTCCATGCAAGAGCCCGATTAGACCCTTTCCCTTTCCTTGGACGTAGTCGTCGAACGATGATGAGTTGTTCTTCCAAGCCAGCACAAGCCGTTTCAGTCGGGTCTTCAATTCAGCCGGGACCACCAGGGCTTTGAAGATCTTTTCGTTCCACGTTGGATCGAGAACATTCGATGCGGACATTATACCTACAGCAGGTCAACCCAATATACACCTATGTTAAACGAACAGCATAATCACCCCATCGAGAATCGGAGAAGCTATAACCGTAGATGCGACCGGAAAAGATGACCTTCAAAGAATTTGGAAGCTTCTCGATATCCACGTCTGTCACTTTTTCCTCATTCGCCGAGTTTGTCGCTCTTGCGTCGCCATTTGAGGTGTGAACGATGATCTGGCCGAGTTCTCCCACAATGTGCTGCTGGCTACCGATGTCTTCCAGGGGAATTTTGGGTTTAGTGGCCTCGAACTCCAAGAATTCCTCGGTCGTCCAGATCTGTGACGTGCATTAGACAAAACGAACTTGCGTCGGTCGAGTATGATGAGCTCTCACCATACGATTTGCGTCGAACTGATCCGTCATGTCGAAATAAGACTCGGGAATGCGGTCCAATTTTGGGATGAGAGAATCCGGCCACGTCTCGTGCAATTTAGCCGCATCGATCATGACTCGTCCGTGGAACTAGAATAATCAGCGTTCATCCCGGAAATGCAGGGGCAGTGAATTACATGATGTCGAGTCAGTGCAGGTTTGTCTCCTTCCCCACCTGTCAACCTGGACCTTTCGAGAGATTTGGCGATCCTAGCAACAGGGTCGGTTTTTTCATTGGATCCAGGTTGAGGAGCTGTGAGACCGAATCCAGATTTCTGCTCCTGAAGTCTTGGTCCGAGATTGTGAAAACGTAGTTGAATCTCATTCCTTCGTAAAACGTTGCTCCAAATCTGTTCTCGATCTTGTAGATGATGGAAAGGGCCGTACGGTAGGTCGGAAAGAGCCTTCAGACCATTGAATTTGCGGATGACCAAGATTTGATGGACGAACCCGAGAACGTTCCCGTTCGAATCAGCAGAGATGGCCTCTATCTGGAAGATAGGCTCGCCCTTGGAATCCTTGGTGTAATGATGATTTCGAGCTATCCAGATTCGGGGTTCGTCCATCTCGTCCTTGCCATAAATCGGTACATCAGGTGGCATTATGGCCCACAGAAGCGGAAAGGTAATCTTCCCTCGGCCGAGGAGTGAGTCCAATTCAGGAATCGTCTGGGCAAAGTGATATTCACAGAAAGCGAGAACTGCTCGAATCTCGAATAGTAGCTGATCATTATGTCGACCTTTCAGGAGCTCCTCCACCGCAGCAAGGCGCTCTCGAGCCCAGAACAGGAAGTGCGGAGTAGTCTGTGGAACTGATTAAAACGAACCGGGGTGAAATATGCTCGAGGGACCTTACTCTGATCTTCGCATCAGATAGTTCACAGGCAGTACTGTTTCTGTAGATGCCACAGAGGAGACGCCGGACGCGGTCCGCACGCACGTCGACTACAACGCGACATGGGTTCATTTTGGCATCAAACTCTTGCACCACTACCAGAACATATGGGTCAAGAGATGTGTCGGTCTTGGCTTTTTCCTTGACTGGAGTGAACTGCCAAGTCCGTGTGGTCCTGCCAATCGTTAGTATTCGTCGCGAAATGATATGAGGATCCTACTTGTCAAAGCTATTGAAAGCGGTCAGTATTGAAGGCGAATTAATCACTTTTGGTTCCGACTTACTACGAGTCCCGATGTGTCCAGTTCTCGAATGGTTCTTTAACGCTGTCTGTTGCAGTCGCTGTTGCTCCATCGCTGGAACCTTTTTGGCGTGCTGGAGTTTCCCCCGTCGTATCGGCATGTGCGATCATCTGATCATCTGCTATCTGTGCGAACACCTGATTTTGTGCCATCCTTCGAGCTTCTCAAAACGAATCTTGCAAATGCACTGGAACTACTGGGAGACTTCACCCAAATTAATAGCTCTGAGCCCAAAAATGACCGAACGACACGTCATCGTAAGGCAGACACCAAACAGACTTTAGGCAGACGCCAAGCCAATCTGAAGCTTGAGAACCTGACTGTGCGCGTTTCAAGTTCGAGAACATGGATCAGGCGTGCACAGTGCAGCATCGTTAACAAATTCAGCGAGATCTTGCTTGAGGCTAGTTGGAAACTGCTGCCACAAGCTTTCCAGCACCGACATTTCGTAGTAGTACAACGAGCCGGTACCAGATAAGCCTTTACGAGGACCCTCTAAGCATCATTCTAGCTGCAAGTAGCTATAGTGCCAAGATGGATTGTTCTTCGATATGGTCCCGCCCTTCGCCCTTTGCGATACTCCGCAACTCGTGTCGTCAAAGCCCTGTTGAGTAGGGCCAAGAATCAATGATGTCAGCATATTCGTAGTATGTATCATATGCGACTCTTCACTACAGGTAACGGATAGGACGGCAATTTTCGATAGACTTGTCGGTCGATCGTCGATGGCGAGACAGTCTTCATTCGGGTTCAAGGTCTCAGCGGCATCCCTGTTACCAGTCATACTTTACTACAACGACGTGCGTAAGGCTAGACAGTGCACAAACAGTCTGCTAGGAATGTCTTCTGATTGGATCCAAGAAAGTAAGAAATCTCTTGTTCTGCTTAGACTATCGGATTGAAGTGCTCGGTATGGGAGTTCGGTCCATCAAAAAGTAGCAAATCTAAGAGTACATAAGCGAGTGTTTTCCGTAATTCAGAACTCGAAAACATCTAGCTAGGAATCGTTGGACTGCAGGGGCAGGCGATCTGAGTTAGGACGTCTCCCGAAGGTATTCCGAACCTTCCACCGTCACGTTGGGGTGTAGCGCTTCAAACTTGCTAATTGTATCGGGATATGCCCACAGAAAATCTACGAATTCCAAATTTTTCAAGTTTGGAAAGACTGCGGAAACTTGTTCGAGAACAGCCTCGGTATCATCTGCCCAAACGAGGAACACATCGGGATATAACTCGTGACGCGGGTCGATGCACACTTCCTCCACGGCTTCATAGCCGCCTGAGGTTATGTGTACTTGGTTGTCAACCATGATGGTCAACTTCTTCAATCGTGGAAATGTTATGTCCCGGAAGTCCAGAAAGTCCCGCTCGTCCTTGTCGATCGTCATCGTCGTGGCCTCCCTGATGTGTCTAGCGTAAATTTGTCTTCTATCGGGGTCGACGTTGCGGAGATACGAGTGCAATGTATCGTATGGATAAAACCGATCCAGTTCTCGCCATAGGATCGGGATGGTGAAATCAAACCAAAAGCTGTTTATTTGCGCACATCGGAGGAGAACTCCCCGGTAGCTATGAGACTGACATTTGTGACAAGAGTGACAGCTTGTGTCACCTGTGTGGTTGGTCGGCAACGTGTCGCTGGTTCTGTATATTCCACCGATGTCCTTCTCAATCCATTCAAGAATTAGGGAAACGATGATTGGGTTCCTGAGCGCTACCTGTGCGGCCGATTCCATTGTCGAGTAAAGATGTCAGAAGTAATAAGTGCGATGCGATGCAATTATATGCGTGGCGTGAGTCAACGCCGAATTCCCCATGAAACGCGCCACCACGAACTCAGCCTCCACCGCATCCCGCGTTCTCCAGCTTGCCATAAATTCAGGTTGTCGATTCGGAAGAGTCGGGAGGTATATCTAGTATCCGACGCCCTTGAACAGGAAAAGTTTGCAATGACTCGTCGCTGACCGCGGATGTCTTGATGTAATCTTTACGTTCGGTTCAATCTCAGCGTATTCCATTCCACTCACATTTGTGTCAGTCCAAGCAAAGGGGTTCGGCCTGTCCAATTCGTTCAAAACTCATCATCGTGCCTGGAATGCTCACCGTTGAACGAAAACTCACACCAACGTTGTTTAAACAATGCATAGAATACCACTTACGGACTTCGGCCTTTCTGCAATGCCGAGCAGGTGTCCATTCGTGTAACACTGACACCAAAACGTCCTACGATACTGAAGGTTTCTGGATGGATTGTGGAGAAGACCCACCATCCAACACCATGTGTTGAGACCCCAGCCAACCAGATCGCAACAACATTATTCTGCCCTTGAACCCTACAAAGCTTCCTACTCAGTGCCCACATCCTGCACCAATACTGGTCAATTATCACGCAGATATAAAAGCGAACAAAGTCCTCGTCCATGGTATCATCTCATCTGCCATCTTCAGCGTACACGCCACTCTCCCGAATTATCAATCACACTTGACCTACCAAATCTTCACACAAGAAAAGAATGAAGCATTTCACAATAATCTCTGGGTTTATCGTCTCCTTGGCCATCGCCTCACCTTCCTTGCTGAATCATCGCTCTGTCGGCACAACCTACCAGATCCCGATTAGTGGATCTTTGGGTGGTGGCAATGTCTTCAATATCACAGGCGCCAGATGGAATGTAACTGCTGAAAGCGGACTTGAACAGACTTACGGGAGATCTACAGTACAGAAGCTCACATCCAATCTCGCATTCATTGCTTCACAATCTTCGACTACGGCTGCAAACCCATATGCGATATCTGCAAGTGAGAAGGGCGTGAAAGGAGGCAATCTCACCGGTACTTTCCAGAAGACCAACCTTTATCTCAGTTGGAGCAGTTTCAACAGCACACAGTGGACGACAATCTTCAACGTCGCCACCAACGCCATTGTTGGAGAGAAGTTTCCAAAAGACGGAAAACTGTCACTCCTGGCTAGTATCAACAATTCTAGCTATTTTGAGGAATGTCTGTTGACAATAACATTCATGACTTGAAGGGGTGAGCGGAGATATTTCCGAAGGCAAGGGTTGACCAGTGCGATTTCGGATACAGAGAGAGGTTGCAAAGGGTAACAGAGCGATCATGGGTATGGAAGGAGTCGTGTATGATGAGAGATCATATGCAGATTCGTTGACGTGCAAATGAATGGAGTCAAGTGATTTACTCATACGATTAGTGACGTCCTCCACTTTTCTCATGATTTTGGAATGCCAGCAATTTTCGAAGCTTCTCCTCGTAAATACATAGTCGAAACCATAGTGCTTGATTTTCGCGCTGATGCCGTCACTTTTGAGACTAATATATAGGCAGTGGAGGGCTCTCTCGGAAGCTTTGCATTGGAGTTCGCGCTCTTGGGAGAGATCGAGTTCGCCAGGGAACTCGTGTCTCTGCTATATCTGCAAGGCGTTCCGGTAAATTCTACTGCAATTCCATCAGCTTTGATTTTTGCATGGGATCTCAATGAGGTCGCCGTCAATGAGTCGGAACGACAGAAGGAAAGACAAGAGCTGAAAGATCAATGTGAACAGCAATGGGAAAAAGTTCCAGAAAGATTGAGAAAGTTCGACGGCGAAGGTCTGGTTGCTTGCATGGATGATCGGATGGAAGGAGATGGTGTGCAATTCGCGGACGCTACGACCGGATGGTATGCTATGCTCAAAGGACAACGGTTGGTTAAGGCTCTTGAGATATCTGTACAGCTCAATTGTTCAAGTCTCGATACCAGTGCCGAGCAGAATGCACCATTATCTGTACGCGACCTAGATGAAACAACTGCCGAAATTGTCAAAACTATCGCCGGACGGTGGAATGCCGATCAAGCTAGGATATACCTCGCCCAAGCCAAAAATCTTTGGCCATTTTGCTCAAGCGGCTTGTTTGCCGATGCTCTGGGATTGATAAGAACCGAAATAGATATGATTGAGAAGAATACTCTCAGCACGTATGGGCTGAGATTAGAAAGCGGCTTCGCGGAGACACAATTATATCAGAGAACAACAAAAGAGTTACTAACAATAGGAAATGACAACTCAATTCAGAGGGCCAAAGAATGGTCTTATGGAGGAGAACCAGCGATCAAACCCATGTCGTTGTTCAAAAATCCAGTGAAAAGGGATAATATGGCTAATGCGGAACAAAAATTGGGCATATCCTTGCCCGAGGATTACAAAGAGTTCCTTCTCGCTAGTGATGGATTTGGACAAGATGAGTATGGTATCTAGACATGTTATTCGTTTGGACCGGTGCTCCTATGGACCGACGAGCTTCGATGGATATCCGAATCATACTTCGAGTTACCCGTCGACCTTCTCAACATCGTACATGTTATGCACCGCATACCCTCAGATCAACGACGATGCGCACCTGGTCAGGGTTGGTTTTCGCAATTGCCTTTTTTGATCGCGTTCTAGAGATCGGACAAACGGACATCTATCGTGTTTGGCTGGTGCAGCCAAGCTTGGTTCGGGAATCGCGTGATGTGTACTAGAGACTATATCACTCCGCCGACGACACCTATAAACGAATCATCGATCGGGCAGTCGAATCGTTCGCTAGAAGCTGGAAAAACTTCCACAAGTTAGAGTGGTGCTGCGCAACATGGGTTGCTGGAGGTGTTGCCTCATTCCGATGCTATAGGAACTTTCATCAGTACCTAGAGGAGGTGGTGGTGAGTTCTGAATAAGGTATAGACCCTGAAGAAATGTTCATATGGTGTGTGCATGAGAAATTCTACGTCACATACAAATATGGGAAATGCTAGGTAGGCCTTGGGTAGATCACGATGGCTCCGACTTGTTCAACTTTATTGGCTAGAAATGACTTGGCACCTTCAGCCACCTTCGGCTGTTTGGCGAGTCTAGAATGGTACTTTGGTACTCACTGCGATAATTTAAAATGAATCAGTTCTCGCATTGCCGTCTGCTCGAACCTCCAGCCTTTCTAAATCGGTCTCATTTTGACACGATGCTTTATGTTAGATTCTCGTGTGTTCTTTGCTGTCTTCTATTTGCACTATTGTCTTTGTGTGGCCCAGGAAATTATCCGAGAGTTTTGACGACCTCGACAAGGCTGTCGTCGAGTACATCGGTTGTCGCTTTGAAGTCGTCCACAAAGGTTGCAACCCCATCATCTTCGGTCAAAACCTTGACAACATCGAAGACGACTTCATCGACAACAACATACAAGACGAGTCCCACGTCCACCAATAAAACGTCGACTCCATCGAAGACTACCGTAACCGCATCTTTAAAGTCTACTGCTGGAACTTCCACCAACCGACAGACTACGTCGAGCACTTCCAAAGCTACTATTCTCAAGACGGTCTCAATTGCCAAAGCTACGGCCACATCATGCCCGAATTTTTACGATTATACATCAGTTCCTATCTTGGCAACAAATACGACGCATAAGACACTCAAGTATGTTTATTATGGCTGGTACGATGGGAATGGTCTTCCGGCAGCCCTGCAATATGTTGGTATCTGGCGGAACTCCAGCTCCAACATAACTCAAGATCCAGATATCGTCCTCAAGGTGAACGATCCAAAGGTTCTGCAGGGGATGTATCCAAATGGAACCAACTTCGTCCTTGACTCAGCTTCGAAAACGCTTGTCCTCAGCGATTGTCGCAATCAGAGCACTGTATTTCTCGCCAATGCATCTGCCGCCCATACGCACAAGCGTTCTACCGGCATTGGTCTGTCAAATGCACTGTATAAACCGGTAGCACCCAAAAGAGAGCTGCTGCGAGGGTCAGTCTCGATAAGCGTGAAGAACACGAACCCGTGTGGCCAGCCTTATAACTCTCAGCCGAATATCAAATGCACAATCGAATCGAACAATTTCTTCGCAGCCGTACCCGCACCTGCTCAGGTCTGGATGCAGCAGACTGGTCCCGGGCAATACAGTGGCACGTGCAACTTCGCACCCACAGCCGCCGATCTCGCCGCTGAAGCGGCATGCAACATCGTCTTTCCAGCCTACAAAGCCATCTGCGACGCAAATAGTGTCCTCAACCCACTGGCTTGGATTGGACCCGCACCGCCAGATCCCTCCAATCCGGATCTCGCAATACCGTCGCTGGGCATAGCCGCGCTTGAAGCCGAACAATGCTTGGTTTTGGCTACGGGGTTTCCAGCTTTGGGTGCGGCTTGTTTGGCGCTGGATGGCTTGAACGCCCTTTGCAATGTGCAGCCGCTGGTGTCGGCCGTACAGGACTCGTTATGCGGGAGGACCCCGCCCGTGGGAAGTATGCGGATCACGAATGGGAATGGCGGCTCTGTGCTGGGTGATCGCTATAGTAACGGGAATTTGAGCCCGATCCAACTCGACAACAAAGCTGCGTCTTTTGGCTCAGGGTATACTTGCGGGAACTGCTCGGGATCTCCTGGCTTCCAAGGGTCACAGGTTGCGAACGGCCCATGGTCGCAGGTCTACTCGGGAGACAAAGAGATGGATCCGAGATGTGCATGCTGGCAGTATGGAAGCGCCTATATCACCGAGCAAGGGGCAGATCTGGGGACGGTTCAGGCCAAGACGCTGGCATATATCGCATCAAGACCAGAGTCGAGTGAGTTGCACCTTCTGAATCTGTTGGCTGAGATAGACTAACTGTTTCAGTGGTGGGAGGGTATGAGTGTCATCAGGAAGATGTTGTTCAAGATCCAGATACTCGAATCAGCGGCTGCAATCTATTTGGTTATCCGCTGAAGGGATCCGAATTTACCTTCCCGGTTGATCAAAGCCAGATCAAAACCAAAGCGGTCGGATATTCGTAAGTGAACGGGGGACGAACATGAGTTTTTGGGTTACGCTAAAATGCTACAGGCGCAATGTTCAGATCATGGATTGCGTCGTGCCAGCAACTTGAACGAAGTTGTCCGATTTTCGATGTCGATATCCGGATTTGGCGGGGTTCTCCGGACCTGACTTTCGCATATGAGATCACGAGCAGTTACTTACTCTATGCATGCATGTGAAGTCAATGTCCCATTTGAGAGAATGATCTGATGTGATGGCAGCTCGGAGATTGAAGCAGGCTCGCCTATCCACTTACCTTGCATCTGCTTATAGGTTTCAGAAGATGCATTGCATGTAATACGACATTCTTCGGCATTTCCGTGATAGAGCAGCACCTCAATGAGTGCCCGGCTCAGCATCAACCGGCCAACTCGACGAACCTAAATGGAAATCGTCATTGTACAGAATCACTTACTCAGACCATCCCAACACTGTCTGTGCAGCGATCGAGACGGGTTGGTCTGAACTTCTACATGATCTGCGAGCTTTGTGGTTTACGTTTTGCTGATGACGTCTCGCTCCGGTTGCATCTGCAACTTTTCGGCTCACGTGACGACAGACTTGTCTGCAAAACGTGCAATCTTCCATCCCATCAGCTGGCATATCACAGACGGAGCTTCTCAGCCCACAATGGGAGTGAGTCTTCCCCCGATAACGAAGCGACACAGAGGCTCATCGTCGCAAACACAGACTACTTCTATTGCAAAACATGCCGGCGCCCCTTCTTCCGGGAATTTAGCTTCCAACTCCATCTTTTCAACTCCAAGGCACACGCAAGTTTACGCAGCTCGCTCTTCGCACATGTCAAGTGTCACAAATGTCGTCGTTGGTTCAATGGTAAACACCTGTTCCATGAGCATTTACGCACTGCAAAGGCACATGATGTGGGTCAAGGAGGAGAACGACCAGCTACAAGGTCAGCGCGTGCTGGGGAGAGACGGTCATTGAGGAAGTCTCACCAGAAACACGTCCCCGAAGAACACCTATTGTTGTCAGAGAGCTGGAGCGATACAGTTTGGCCAAGCTTCAAGAGAAGTTTGAAGTGGGATTTTGGGACTGTTGACGACGCAGAACCACATATTCTGGATCTCCCAATCGACGAGACTCCCTTTATAAGCGTGTTTCAGTGCGAGAACTGCGCGTGGATGTTTGCGACAGAACACATGCGCCGGAGACATGTCGAATTCCCATGCAAGGGTACATGCTTTGATGGAATTCAGCTTTTGCGATGAATCGAGGCAAGAATATCGTAGTACGTTGGTTTACCCACTTCAGAGGCTGTCGAGAATGCATGCTAGTTGTTCTCAATAACGCGGTATATTCCAGATGTTTGCGCGAGGTCGCACTTCGCATACTTCCCAATTCATGAAAGAGTGGAGTGTGCCTATCGATCCGACATGCTCAGCTCCCATCGAGGTGGTTCGCGGGTTGCAAAAACCTCATGTCACCATGGTGGATGACGTTTCATTTCTACTCTATGTTTTACATACAGCCACAAGTAAGTACCTCTCGTACAGTGGCTGAAGCTGTCCCCGGAAACGTACATGTCTAGCAGGCAGTGTTGAAAGAGAAGGCACCCTTTGGATCCCATTTGGACTTTGTGAGCCTGAGCTTGTCAAGTGCGTGTCCGTACACCGATGAGGCAGGCTCATCGCCTGAAGCAAAACTCATCAGACTGCAAGATGTTAGTATCGGAATCGACCTGTTTGGGGCTATAATACGCACACGTTGGGCTCGCTGCCGTTGTTCAGAGCAGATCGGAACTCTCTGCCGAGAGCGTGAACCTGTTCCTCCAAAGACTCGTCGTTGAAGGCCCAGTGCTGAGACGTGCATAATTAGCGAAGATGTCTTGATACATCACTTCCACAACTCACCTGGAGAATATTGATCGGGTTCTCGCGCCAGGCAAAAGCCGAGTCTTCGACGGATACCTCGCGGACTTTGCGGTAATCGTAGAAATTGACACGAACAATGCTTTCCTTTGCATCTTCATTTTCAGCGGTGAACTCTTCCCATCGCTTGTAGAGTTGGCCCATGATCAGAGAATCGACACTGGCCAAAGAAGTTGAGTGCACTGGTCGCTTCGCATGTTGCAGACTGCCACCCTCCAGGTAGACAGAATCTTTGATCTCATTGATTTTGTCGGCAGGCAGCATCTCGCTCGTGTTAATGCTGGGTTCAAGCGTCTTGGTAATCTTATACAGAGGTGCGAAAGCCTCTTTGGCTGCTTCGGCGGAGCCATTGAACGACAATTTGAGAAGTACTGTAGGTTGGAAGGCCGGGCTCGATCTTCCATAGTACAAAGTGCAACTGATACCCTCGGTGGCCTTGCCATTAGTGATACCCATGTTCTCAATCGTCTCAACAACTCTCTCAGCAACGTCAATGGAACCTGGGAAACCAAGCATGCCGCTCCAGTGTTTGCCGTTGTTGATTTGGGGGTATGCTTTGACCTTCAATTCGGTCACGATGCCGAAGTTGTGGCCGGCGCCACGAAGCGCCCAGAAAAGGTCGGCGTTTTCAGTTGCTGAAGCGATGACCACTTCACCAGATGCCGTCACCACACGGGCGGAGATGATGTTATCCGAAGCCAGACCATAGTTGGCCACAAGATTGCCAAGTCCACCACCACTGTATACAGACGTAAGCGACATCTGCATGCAAAGACGTGTATCTTACAGAATAGAAGGGACAGCACCAACACTGTCTGAAGCGGCCGTGACTGCAGGAAAGACGGATCAGTGTCGTTCAGGTAGTAGAGGGTAGCAAAACGAACCGACATGGACACCAGCAGCTTGTGCAGCCTTGAGAAGCTCGCCGGTAAGGGTTCCACCTTGGAGAGTGGCAATTCCATTGCTCATATCAATCTTGACTTCCTTCATGTTGCGAAGATTGATGAGAATATCATTCGGGCCAACTGCTGACAAGGTAAACGCCCAACTGTGGCGACCAGCACTGGCGAGAAATCGAATCCCGTTCGCCGTGGACCATTTGATCTGTAGAAGGAGTAAGCCTCCGGTCACGCCCAATCGTGACAGCGGGCATCACGAGAAACATACAATTGATGTGATGTCCTGTTCCGTGGTCGGACAGACCACGGCGCCAGGAGTCGGCTGTTTATAGTCACTGAACCTCTGTACGCACTCGCCAAATTCGTCATCCTTTGGGAGAAAGATGGAAGATTTAGTAGAAAGCTGAGCTTTCAAAAGAGGCAACGATGTCAAGAGATTGCTTCGGGCGGACACCGTAGCGGGCTGCTTCTTGAGGTCCAAAGACGGAAGCAAGGGCAATTGCTGGACGATTGCAGAGGCCATGTTGTAGGTTCTTGGTTCTGAATAATGGTTCGGAATGGAGGATATTGTGATGAAGAAAGAGTACCTGAGTCGCGTTCAGCACCTTTATGCCGTTCACCTTTCTGGGAGCCCCGCAATGCTAAAAGTCAGTCTCCACCATTGTTTCAACCTAGCGTGATCCACCAACAAGGCGAAAGAGAGTCACCCTAACCGACTTCAGAAAATGCACTGATATCGGCATCCTTATCTGCTCGAAGCGCGGACCATACCTCCACAATTGAGGAGAAAGCTACGTCATACCTAAGGTGATCTGGACAGCGGTGTGACATGGCTGCCTCTTCAGGATCTGCGATCGATGATGCTGGTTGCACAGAGCAACGTATCTTGTTTTTGCCATTGACGAAAAAATGAAGCACATTATCGAATAGGTGTACAGCTCAGGGTTCAGCTCTCAGCAGCAGGAATCGTCAGTCGACGCACCACTCGTGATCCGCGCCGAAATATTCCATCATCGACACGGTCTCGTCCATGAGGTTGCTGCGGATATTGGACTTCCAATCCGGCGGACTCCTTGAGTTGAACAGATGCTTCGCGACTTCGATTGATTCCCTGGATTCTGCCGCTGTTTGTGCTTCTTGGTCAAGCAGCTTTTCGAATTCTTCCTCTGCATTTCCACAACTTATGCGGAGCAAAATGTTCATTGCGTCACGTAGGTAGTGTTGGAATATCCTTGGAGACCTTCTGATAATGCATTCTCCCAAACTTTTAACATGGAAATGTTGTCGCAACCTTTGAATGATGGAGTGTCGCTCGATTACGGCAGCGCGCCCTGCGCTGATACGGTGCAACTTCTGCCAAAGGTGATCTTTCAAATGAAGCGATACTATAGCCACTGATCGAAAGATCGAGCAGTCTGAACTCCGCTCTCGAGAGACCAGAAGTCCCCTGCAAACCTTCCCTGTAGCGGATGTTACGTCGGCGATGAGGTACCATTCTTTGGTGTCGTCTCGCAAAAGATCAGATATGGTTTGGTCCGTCCTTCCATCTATGAACCAGGGACTTCCAATGTTATACAATTTACCATCAGGAGTTGTTCCGTTGATGGTCTTGCTGCTCTGATGAGTTGAAGTAATGTTTCTGATGACTGGTGCTTTGAGGCCAATCGACCATCCTGACCGTGCGATGCATAAGCCACGAGAAGTCCAAGTGGCTTTTGAGTGATCGCGAACGTCAAGCGGTCGTGGCCGTGGGGCATCGCCTCGACGTCTGATCAGTGAGGCCGGAGCCCAGCGATAGCCTTTATCAGACAGACGAGGATATTCTTGGAATACGACTCCGGGATGAATTCCCTTTTTCGATAGAGCTGCCAGCTTCCAAAATGTTTGCATACGTTGAGTCGGAATTGTTTCAGCCACTTGCCTGAGGTCAAGATCAAGCACACCGGCTAGGCAAAGAGGCTCGTCGGTGGGCTGTGAGACGGTGCGCCCATGTACAGCATTCTCCAGCCGGTTAAGGTCGTTCGACCTTGCGCTCTTTACGGCGGTAGCAAGCCAGGCATACATTTCATAGGAAGCGCTGAGGAATGTACGTGCGAGCAACCAATCTATCGGGTCACGCGCACAATGGGTATGGAGATCTCCCCAAAGATCGCGAAGGTCAATCGCACGGTCAGCAAAGTTGATCAACAGTTTCCTTGCGGAGGCAGCCTCGTGGAATGTCCATAAGCTTTGACAACTGTCAGTATGGTGCAAAGATACTGTACGGACAATCTTACCGCTTCATCCATGCGGAAAGTGCAAGCCTTGCCACTGTTTCGATTACACTCAAGTCTGTGCTCTTGAACAGTTGGAGTTCGTGATCGAGCACAAGCACGTATGTCGCCTGACTATATACTTCTTTCATCTTCGATAGAGCCATGATCTGCCCTCTTCGGTTCACTTTCTCACTTGGGCAACAATATGTATCACACCAGAGCAGGAGTTCTCGATCTTCTGTCCGGCGCTCGAGCTCTTGTATGTGCTGGAATGTGCGTCCACGAAGTCTCGCAATAGCATCATGCAAGCGTTGGGCCTGACAAGCTGGGAGACTCATCGAATTCGGATTGCCGAGGCCGTCTACCCAGACGTGGGAGATTGCAACATACGCAACGCCTTGCTGGTAAGGCACGACCTCCATCACTGTGCCGCGATCATCGTCACAAGATATTCTCAACAAGGGCAGTGTGTCTTGTTCTAGACACTGCATAATAGCTGATTCTTGTGGACCCAAATAGTCGCAGGTACATGTCGATTCCGTATGGATCGGAGTGTAAGATGCAACCTTCATGTCAAACGTATGTTCCGTTGCAGAACAGAGTTGCAGTACCGAGGTCCTCTCATCGAAGTTATCACCTTGTCTCTCGTTAGGTGGATCATGAATTTGTAAGTTTTTGCATTGATACTCATCGCATCCAGCATGACTGGCACCCTTTCTAATCCGGGGCATCTGATAGAGAAATATCTGCTCGGCAGTCATCGGATAGTACGCTTGGATGGTGATGAACTCGCTCTGACACCAACCCCGATCCATCATCTGTTCCCGCACCTGCTCATTCATGATGTGGAAATGGCAGGTTGGGAAGACTAGGTCTTCCCCCCTAGAAAGAGGGAGATGCATGTCTGCGAGAACAGAAATTGTTTCAATAATCACAGACAAAGAGATCTTTAGATTTTGATCAAGAGCGAAAGATTCGGGCGGCAAGTTCCAGTAAAAGTCATATGTCGATTCGCTCGCGACTCTCAGACATCCAAATAATCTGTCACCAAGTTGGACCTTTTGCTCTGGGGCCAGTTCTTCGACCGCACTGGACCAAAGTCTCGCCTTCTCACGTAACGATTTCGTATGAACAAATTTGCCGGACTTATCCATTCCGATGTAGTCTGAGACGTGGTACAAGTTCACAGGCCCGAAAATCTCGTTCAGTAGGCCGAAGAAGATCCATCGCTGTAAGAACGATTCAACTGCTTTCGCGTTGGAGAACTTGGCGATGTCTGATAACCATATTTCTACTCCGGTGTCGGTTGATGGCGCAGGAACACCCCACCGATTTGCGTAAGTATAAGCGAACGCTAAAAAATCGTCACAATATTCGATTTCATCGCATACAAGGGGAATGCGAGGATGGGGAGATGAAGGATTTCTTGGTAACAGAATATGATCCATGTCGTATGCCGCGGTCGGTGACTTACAACAACAAATCTGATGCTCACATCGTTCTGTGGCACATATGCCTACTTGTTTTTCTGGAAGCCATCTGCGTCATGCGAATCGCGCGCAACGATGAGACGGGCCAATCAAAATTGCAGAGGCGTGGCGGGGGCGTGGCAATTTCTTGGTCGATGGCGATTTTTGCGGTATAAAGACGTGAGAGACTATGAAAAACCTGTTTCATTCGATCGAATAAAGCTGAAGGAGGAATTTTCAAAGGAGTATCACGACGAGGCCAAAAACATACTTCGCCTTGAGTTTGTGAAACATACTTGAAATCTCGTCAGCCCTCCCTTAAGAATGATCTAGCCGCTCCAAACGATGTTCTAACCTTGTCCATATAGATAAGCAACTGACGAAGATGTAAGCAGCTTTTACTAAATACGTAGATTGGATGACAGCGACGCTTGGCATGAATCATGGAAGAATGGGTGTGCAGCCTATGCGCTTCAGGAATTTTGCTTACATAGCGTTTTGGCATATGGAGGGTGGCCTCAAGATTACATGCAGGCTATGTGTCCGCGCCTTTCCGATTGGCTTCACTGGATGATGTGGGTGATGCGATTCAGTTGACCATGCTCGAGATGGAAGAGTTTGTATGCGTCAACCCTTTCGATCAAGCAGTACAATCAACACAGCACGCCGGCACAAGAATCAATCGGTTCTCATTCGCACAATCTTCACCCTCACACCACGATTGCCAGGTTTAGCAAAGCAGGAGAATCGATCGCAAGCTGCCTCCACGTCTTCCACGGACGTTTCGAAAAGCTCCATTTCGAATCTGCGGTGCAGCTGTGACAATGCAAGATATGTTTCAGCCCATGCGAGCCACATGCCAACGCAAGATCTTGGCCCTCGAGAGAAGGCTACAAAATACTTGTCGAGATCTGTGTTCATCTTCAAACCCTTGTCTCCAGGGACAAGCCAGCGCATAGGGTTGAATGCTTTGGGTTCGGGAAAGATATTTTCGTCGCTCATCACATCGAAGAGTGTCATGCTAACAGGGGTACCAGGAGGGAAGATCCAGTCCTTGTACCGTATCGGGTAGGCTGGAGTGCTCATTCTCGCCGTTCGCGTCATCGCACTGCCCCCTAGTCGAATGCTCTCCTTGATGACCGCGGTCAAGAATGGAAGCTGTTCGAGCCGTTGCAATGAAGGTTCACTTGTTGGCGTTGGCATGACTTGGCGTAACTCTTTCAGCAGCTGAGAAAGAACAGCAGGCTGTTTGAGTAAGTGGACTGTCGAGAGGTAGAGTGTACGACTCGTTGTTTCTGAGCCAGCTGCAATGAGTGCCTGGCCCTCTTGGACCAATCGTTCCTCGGATTTTTCCTCGTCCGGAAGCTTGCTGTCGATGATTTGGTCGAAAATCGTAGCCTTGTAACTGATACCGGCAGATTCGGTGTCGTAATAATGTTCTACGTCGGTAGTCTCATGGGTCTGAGGTTTACCTTCCGACTGCTGGGATGAGAGGATGCGCTTTGCTTCTGCTCGGATTATTTCCTGCATCCAATTGTCAGCGACCGGAGGAACCCGGATTGTAACTTTTGGCCTCACCTGTAGGCGAAGAATGCCAGCGACCTGCGGCATTAGACGCATAACCAATTTCACAGGCAGCGCTTGCGTTATTGCTAAGACCAACGGAAATTGACGGTTGAATGCACCAGCACCGAACACATTCTCGATCATGGCTTTCATCTCTCGATCGAAGCCGGGAACGTCTAAAAGCTTTGTGAGACTCTGAGACTGTCCTTATTCGATTCGATCTTACCTAGGTACTGGTAATCGACTCCGTAGCAAAATTTTGCGATTACGTCCAAGGTCAAGCAAATGAAGCCAGCGTCGATCTGGACGACCTCTCCAGTTCCTGCTTTTACGCTGAGCTTGTCGCAAAACTTCAACACCCTTTCTTGGATGACACCGAGCCGAGATGAGATGGATGCCTTGGAAAAGAATTTGTTTACTGCTCCGCGCCTCTTTCGATGCAAATCATGACTCCAGGTGCCGAATCCTGCCAGGGGGATACCGAAAGAGCGTGAAAACCACGGGTCTTTGTCCAAGCGTCGCAAGTACAATTGATCGACGAAGTCGGGATCACGGATATGTATTTCGCGAGGGTTGACGCGCACGACAGGACCTTTGGAGATGAGTGTGTGGCTACGTGACTCCCTGACCAAAATTGACACGTACCGTATTTCCGATGCATATCTTGAATCCTGAACGGATATTGGCCATCTTTCACTAGATCGTAGTACCCTTCATACATCAGACTTGCGGCAGCGAGTTTCGGCCCTGGGAACCGAGACAAGGGACTAAAGTAAATGCGATACAAATAAAGGCGACAAACGTAAATCAAGAGACCAAGGGCAATCTTGCCCCAATTTTGTGTCACAAGTGCAAACATGGCTGTGAATTTGTCAGATGAATCTGAAGAAAGTTAAACGAGAAACCATTCGAGCGATCCGAGGATGCGACAGCTTTTATCTACACCGTATTCGGTGGAAGCCTGACTTTGCTACACATGCACCTCTCGTATACCCTTGCTGACGGTTACCTCAAAAGACCTTGGCTTCGGAAGAAGGGAAGTTTCGCGCACATCTTTGCATTGAAAGTTTCCAATTCCAACGCTCTTTCCGCTTTCACAAGACTATGAGTGTATTTGTCGATCATTTTCGCTGCAGTCTGACTACGTGGCAACCTACTTGATGATCACAGGCTGGATTCTACCAGCTTGAAACTATTCCAATGAGACCTTTCATAGAGCTATATCTGCAATCTCGTGGTTATCAAAATTCATTGCGACATACTGTTCTTACATTGCTCCATCAGATCACTTTGAATGGGTGACTTTTCTAACACAGATTCTGACATAGCAGTTGGCATGTCAGCCTGCAGAAATTAAGAATAGTAAGCAAGGCCATGCATAGGTACGCACACTTTCGCATTGTTCTAGAACGATTATAGAGGTATGCAGATCGTAAGACATTTCTGCCAAGTCTCCTGTTATCTTGGACCTATTTATAGCAATGTGCATTAGCAATAGAATTATCTCAGCTCGGCGCCAAAGGTGGAGGGCATTAGATCAAGACGAGAGCACTGGTTATTGTTGGGACAAATATCTTGATTTATGACTATGCGCATTAGTTTAGATTCAGCAAAGGTCGATCTTGTCCGTATTCAAAATTGATTTAGTATACTAGAAGGATTTCCAGTGCTAAGAGTGTCCGATGCTAAATTTGAAAACGTTTGTTATAGAAAGTATTTTATGCCTTGGTAATGTAGGAGCTGTCTTGCGATCCGAACTACGGATTTTCTCTATTAAGGAATCGACAACTCGACTGAGATATCCTCCCGCTATCTATGAAGCAGACCCGAGGCAGGCGATACGAATTACTGTTGTGCCGCAGACCTAATCTTTGCGATGATCCCTATCTAGATTCTGGATGTTTCTATGCAAGAAAGAAGCGTGGCATGTAGTAGAATAAAGCCTGATGGATGTAAGGTAATAATCCATGATCTACATGATCCTGCACCTCATCACTCTACAGCGGTGGCTCGAATCACTTTCACATCTTTATTGCACCGACAAATCCATACAGTACATTGGGATCGAGTGCCTCGTCCATAAATCAGGATAGTCCGATTCACATCCTACACGAAAAATCCGATCTCTTCCGCAAGCGACAGCGCTATCAATATCGTTTCAATATCAGATCTAGAAATGATAATGTTTCTTGGTCCCTATGGCATGACCACCAGTGGCCTAACTTCGAAAGTAACGGACACTTGATTGGAGTAAGCGCGTTGTCATAGGGACCAGATTCATGCTTAATCGAGCATGTAATCGCAAATCTTCCGAATTTGCAAACATGCAGAAGAGCTTAGGTCAATAGGTCTTGTGTCCGAGATGAGAAAATGTGACTGATCATAGAGCTGGTGACCGAGATGGTTCTTCATGAACGCTCACGCAGTCATCGAATACAATGCAGGGCCTGCGTGCTGGACAGCGGTGCCTGCTTGTACTTTATTGGCAATCGTACCTTGGGTATAGAACCAGATGAGTCCAGTGTCTAACGCTTCAAGTCGAGCCCAAAACCATCCTATTCGTCAGCCCAATTCTTTTGCCGATTTATAGGCTTCGAGTATGTTTTTCGAAGGCATCGGCTACTCTTCTGGAGCAGCGCCATCAACTTGTTGTTGTAGCCTGCAGTCCACATAAGAGTATGCATTCTCGCTACCGGTGGCATGGAAATTTATAACAAGATTGGGCGCTTATCCGTCAACTCCATCGCGTGGGGATCTTCGTGGTGGCTGCGCCACCCCGCGCTCTCAAATCTAGCGAGCCGCATACGATTGGCTTGCTCCAAACTTGTTGGCCTCGGGAGACCAATAGATATGGAAATGAATCAGCGCTCGTTCCATCGCGTGGTCTCAGCCGTCAGGGCGTTCACGCGATTGTCTAGACGAGTCCAATGACAGGAAGAAGAGTATGTCGATCGTTGAACGCCACATTCACACGAAACTGCTATGAAAACAGGATGCCAAACTAAACCCCTCGATCATCCAGTCGTGCCATCACCACCATTTCCAATCCTTTACTCCAAGGTCTTCACGATTTTATGTCAGCTCTCAACAATCATGGGCTTCTATGCAAATAGGGCCGGGTTATACTCGATTGGCATCATATTTCCGGCTATCTGCACTGTTGCTGTACTTCTGCGAATAGTGTCCAGGAAACTAATGTTGCTCCCGCTCGGACCTGATGATTGGCTGTCTTTCGTCGCTCTGGTTCGCTCGTTCACAATTGAAAAGCCCCGTCCTCGACTAATGACTGATGTGCAGATCTTTACTGCGGGTTGTGGAACGACCATCATCATTGGTTTGTTTATGCATCTCCGCCACGAAGTTTGGGCGGTCTTCTAATTGAATATAACAGGAGCTGCGACAGACACACTTGCGGTTCATTCTTCGCGAGTGAGCCCGAAACAGACGTTCACAGCCAGCAATGCCGAAACGATTCTCAGCGCTCGGGTAAATCGATATCGCGCAAGATGAGGATAAGCAGTGCTAACGATGACTGTCGTCAGTTGCAATACTCTTTCAATGCGCTGTCGGTCCTCTCAATTGGCTTCATCCGATTAACATTCACCTTCCTATATCGTCGCTTATTCCGATACTCGAGGTTTCACATTGTGTTCTGGTTGCTGAACTTCATAATCATGGCATGGACTTTGGCATATACGATCTTAACGCTCTTAAATCGTGGAACACTTTTCTCGGTAAGTTCGTTGCGCAAGAGATTCGAATACTCGACTGAGATGACTCCGTAGGCCGAACGGGCCGACCAGACAATATATGAGAAGTTTTGTAGCAGAACCCGGCCCTATGGATGTGCATCCATGGTGATTTCGGATGCCGTGATTGACATCTTGATATTAGTCTTCCCGATCTTGCCGGTGAGTCTACAAATGTGGTAGTGTACATAACGTGCTGACCAGGCAGTAGACGATAAGACTTAAAATAAGTCTCCGGCATAAAATAGCTGTACTTTTGGTGTTTGCATTTGGAATACTGTCGGTGGAATGAACCAGTGAATGAATTGAAGTTTGAACTAATCAAGTTCCTAGGTCCGTTACTGCGAGCACGATCAGGATGGCGATTGGGATTGAGACGTTTCTGGGCACAGGCAAGTTCCAGGCTCGGGGTACAATCAGTTCAGGTATTGACAATCACCGCTCCAGGACATCTTTCCGGCATTTTCGATGTCAAAGCTGACAACGCCATCGGTATGTGTAGAATCTTTGCTGCAGTTGGTGACACTAACAAGTTCCAACAGGCGTATACTCCATCGCTTTATTCTGGACGGTACGATCGCCATCTGAATGTCGAATGAAAGCTGACTCCGGACACAGTATATGGAAATAGGAGTCGGATGTTTCGTTAGCAATCTTCCCCCTTTGATCGGCTTGATACGATATAAGGCTTTGGCACCATCCGGCTCCTTTTTGCAAAAAGTATCGCACGCTACGTTCAGAATTAGAGGACTGCAGTCATCTAACTTGCAATCGATGGAGCAGCGGTCAGACCCAGAGCATTACTCGATGTCATGCTCAGATCGAACCGACTCGGCTACGACGGCGAATTCCAAGGATTCGGGTACGCATAGCAGTGTATTCAAGTACCAAGGAATGAGTCAAAGGATAGAAACTTCAGTTTGCTTAATCCACGCGCTATCACAAAGTTCTAGGAAATCTCGAACGGATTCGATTGAATCAGATCAACATGAAGCGTGAGAGAGACACAAGTTTTATATAAAACATTAGCAATCGCACAGGCAAAGACAGCTTATGTTGTTTCACTGTAAGAACACCCCCAAGGTGGTTTGCGACAGCGCCGTGTAGCGAAGATTCGGCAAAACATCGTAGCGACTGATTCTAACTAGACAAAGAGTGTAAGGGCACGCAGTCAAGCGATATAAAGGTATAATAGCAGCCTACGTAACAATGATCGATTAGATAGGGTGTTATAAGATCGAGGAAGGAAGGAAGCCTGATCTAAATATGGAACGCAAGATAGATCAGGACACGTCCAGCATCATCGTATCTTACGACCCCGTAGACCGCTTGTTATACAACAAAAGCTTTAGTCTCTGGTGAAGCTATGATCTATCACTGCTGTATCGGTGTCACAACGTGATCGCTCCGCAACTCTTGAAGTGAAGACGAGTTTTCAAGTGAACTATAACCTGAGTGCTGTCTGCCGAGTGTGGTGACTAGGATCAACAAAATCGCCGAGTAAGATCTAGAAATCAATGGAAGCATCGCTATGGACGAAGTTATAGCAAAGGGAAGCCCTCTCCGTATGATTCGAAGCTTAGTAGCACGGCCAAGACAGTCTTTCGCGATTCTTTGCTACGTGCAAAATTTCGGCCGGACTGCGGCAAACACGACCGGATCGATAATCAAACCCGGCTACTGTCTATAAGACATTGGACCATTTCATCACCATCTTGGGCACAGCTATAAGCTCACCAAAAGCTCACTGTCGACATCGGAATGTTCGGTAGAGACGAGGGTATTAGTGATGCTATGGCTAGGCTTAAGATCATAATTGCGGAAGAAGTCAATGATAAGGTTTCTTTGATCGTTGCGAACCTCAGCGAGGCCGCCCTGAATATTGTATCCATTGGCGATAAACTTGACTACGGAGTTAAGACACAAGAGACGGTGGTTCATGCTATAAGTTTGATAGGGAATCAACAGGCACAAAATATTGACAAGCTAGGTCGTATGAAGTACTTCCCATGCATCAAGCTCAGAAGATATTATGTATAGGATGAGTAGGGTAATGTTGAAGAAGAATCAAGAGGCTGTCTTGAGCAGATCTTGAGGGACGCTTTGGATCGTACGATTTTTCGTGCTTGAGGTTGCTAGAACAAGAGTTTCTGACTTCATGACCATGTTGCAGCTGCTATTTCTTGCTTGTGGAAAAGATTCAAAACAAATACCGGCGAACAGACCAGAATTCACGAAGCCAAGAGCGATCTTGAGAACAAATGATAGCGCAAATGTGCTACCATCTCGATCAGAATTGATGCATGATTCACGTAAATGGCTCTCTGGACAATGACGAATAACCCAAGCGGCAGACCCTTAAGATAGACTTTTAGAAAGATGTCTATCAGACGAAAATCTTGCAAAGTTGAAGTCGAACCATTGCGGTAAACTGTATGGTCAATTAACATGTCAATTGCATTCGCTGGCATCACTTGCGCTGTCGACTTGGTCATCCGTTATGGGTTGCGTTCTAGCCGTACCGTAAGATACAGTGAAAAGATCGGATAATCGGGACATGTTACCTCCATTAGAATATATGCGTGGGTAGTCAGCCTGTATCAACGAAGGCTCATTTGGTGCTCTGATATCAAACTGGATGGCACAACTCCGATCGGTATATCGAAATCTCATTACGGTTTAGAACATCGGTTACTTACTTAATCTTGAACATGGGAGAGAAAAAACTGTGCAGTGGGAACTGTGTCAAAGTTTTCCTTCGTTACTGTCGCATCGTGTTTGAGCAAGACCCGCGGCGTCGTAATAACAAGATCCAGGAAGTCGTTCGACCGCTCAGTTTATTCCTTGGGAGAAGTGGAACAAGTTTTTCATCCATCTGAAGGTCAAGACAGCGGCGAAGATTCATCGTCACAACAACTTTATTCAAGGTGCTCCGTATTTAATCTCATTCACTGTGATACTAAGCAGCACATGTGAAAGCAACATATCAAGCAGAGTGAGACATCGACAACGCAAGGAGAATGAAAGTTCAAATGTTTTTCATAGGTCCGTCTATCCACGCGTCCGTCATCCTGTAGCAGTAGAGAAGACAGGAAATGGGCATAAGTGCGAGCGGCGAAGACAAGGATATCGGCAACGAAAGGAGACTATTCAAGTCAAGCTATGGTATAATTCGACAACGTTTCATATCAAATTCGATGACCAGCTCAAAACACCAATTCATAATCGTAACCCCTTGAAGAATTCCCTCTCATCTTCCCTCCCATGCCTCCCGAATAATCCTCCAATACCTCTCCCCATCCATCCTAGCATGAGCAACATGCGGGCTCCTAACAAAAATCTCCCTCCTCACCATTAAGCCTCCAGTCCCCTCCGCCGTCGCCGCCGCCGCAGCCACCAGTTCCGCCTCCCTCGCATGGACCTCAACCTCCTTAAAATCCACCATCGAATCCTCATCCCCATATATATAAACCCTTCCCCTCTCCCCCACCAGTCTCCCCGGTTCATTGTGCACCGCAGCCCATGAAGCAATCTCATCCTTGCGACCCAGCACCCGGATCCTCACTACCCAAATCAGACTCATAAGATGCAGGATCGGGACCGCGAGCCAGAACAGTACTCCATGACGTCGGAGTCCAACCAGAATACTCCTCACGATCTGAGCGTGTGAGTACCGGGTCGAGGGTGAGGAGTCGAAGATGGTGATCCGCTCCGGCAACCGCATGTCGAGCGCGTCGAGGGATTCGTGCAAGGCCGCGAGGAGGCGTGAGCCGCCGTTGGAGAAGAGGTGGATTAGCAGCTGGGGACGGAGAGGGGAGTAAGAGGAGAGCGGTGGAGGGAGGAGCTCTCGGATGATGAGAATTGCATCGGCGACATCGCGGCGGGCGGAGGCGGAGAAGGCCATCGTTTTAACGTGGGACTTGATTAGGAGGATGTGGGCGGTTGGGTGGAGGGATAGGTGGTGTTGGATGTACTTTTGGAGGTGGATGTCGAGGGCTGCGACCCAGCCGAGGAGCAGGATCAGGGTTAGGTCTGAGTGTTGGCTGTCGGATGGCGATGTGGATGGAGAAATGTTGGGTGGTTGGTGGAGGTAGACTGTATCGGATAATTTGATCGTGGAAGCCAATGGTTTGGTCGTTACTGTGGTGGAGGTCTGGCGTTCAGCCATTGGCACTCGTTGCTCGTGCGAAGTGTATGTTGTTGCGTCTCGCACACATTAAACACACCAAGATCTTGCGCAAATTCTCAAAGATAGATATTAAATTAAGGCACCAAGGCTGCGAAACTCTGGATTTCCAACAGTTCCGATAAGGAACAACCATGCAGCAGACGCTGGCCAGGTCAAGGGGTCTAGAAGGGATTGAGGAATCGTGATGCACATCGGATGATATATTGATATCCAATTACCGAATGATAGCATTACAAATATCGGTGCGTACTTCCGTTTCTTATTCCAAGCTTTCGAGGAGCGATATATCTTCTGGAATGGCATCATCACGACTACTGATCATCTTCAAGATTAGGCAACGGAGTAGGTTCGACAGAAACACTACCCTGCGCCTGCAAAAAGTGACGTTTGTTGTCAATGCCTCGGCCAGAATCTGAGATGTCAGCCGGTTCGGTACCTGGTGATATAGAAATCCTCGCTGTGTGCGATGGATACTCTTAGTTGCAACTTATGAAATTTGACTTATGCCGACTGATAGGACAAGAGTCGGTATCGCATCAATCGAGATATTATACCGACGTCCGAGTGGCGAAATAGACACCATCTTGACCCGTGATAACGAAAATTGTGAAACCTTTGCCTCCATACGCGGCGTAGTTTTGCAGGTGCCCTCATGCGATATCTGCAATTATCTGTATCAACAATAGAATCATCGACTTGGCCCAGGAGATAGTGATTGAACAACGGGTTGTGTTTTGACCAAGATCGGTGTCTGGATGAAGGAATACAACAATTTCCGATCTGCTTTGAGAAAGGTTGCTACGATAAGTCATCGCATGTGATTGAACGGCGGCATGGTTGATTCAGGCTGAAGATTCCAACGTCGAAGATCGTTCGTTCCAAGATACCGTCGAATATTATGTGGTATTGCTTACACGACATGATTTGCATCAAGCTTCTTGCTCGGGACTTGCACAAATGACAGGCCTTATACGATGAATGTTCTGGTGCGTCAAGCCGACTGTTATCCAAGATTTTGACATAATCCATCGCTTATGCAGATCAGGCGGCCGCGAGTGTGCAAACTTGTGCAGAGCCGATTACAAACTGATCAGCTTCCAGTCTCCGAGAAGCGGTCGTCCGATGACGAGCGCAAACACTAATTCTGACATTGTCGACTTGGACCCATGTCAGAATTGCAGACGTAGAGAATGTGATAAATTACAAGCTTTCCGTCAACATGCTACCACATTATCTCCCGCAAGCCTCTTCTTTTTTTAACATAGTTAATACAAACGGTTGAAAGATATTCCAGGCATGACCACCTCGAAGTTGATCGTTGTCCTGGGCGCCACCGGTAACCAAGGAGGCTCCGTCGCATCCACCTTCCTAGAGAATGGCTGGCGTGTACGAGCAGTCACCAGAGATCCATCCAGCGCCAAGTCAAAACTTCTCTCCGACCGCGGCGCCGAAGTCGTCCGCGCCGACTTCGACGACCCTTCCACCCTCGAAGCCGCCTTCCAGGGCTCACACGTCATCTTCGCCGTTAGCGACTTCTGGGGTCTCTACAACGACCCCGTGAACGTCGACAAACCTCGAAAGGGGCAATCGCTTAACCAATGGGCCGGCGAAACCGAGACCAAGCAGCTGAAGAACGTTATCGACGTCGCTGCCAAGATCTCCACCCTCGAGAGATTCGTTCTCTCATCCCTCTCCCACGTCTCCAAGTGGTCCGAAGGTAAGTACACCCATGTCTACCATTTCGACTCCAAAGCCCTCGCAGAGGACCACGCACGAGAAACCCACCAATCCCTCTGGGCGAAAACGGACACCTTCCAAGCCGGATTCTTCCTCAGCAACTTCGCCAGCATCCCCATGTTGGCCCCTAAAAAGGTCAGTTTTTCCCCCATCCATTATCTTCACCCCTTCCGCGATCCCCGTTAATCTCCTCGTTATTCCGACACTCCAGGACCCCTCCGGCAAAATCCGCTTCGAACTCCCCCTCAATGCGGACGTCAAACTCCCCTTCATCGTTGCGGAAGAGGACTCCGGCCCCATCGTCCTGTCCACGATCGCCTCATCCTCCCCTCCGGGCAAAACTGTGATCGCGTACAGGGAGTGGCTGACCATGGACGAACTCGCGGGGAAGTTCTCAAAGGTCACGGGCCTCGAAGCAGAGTACGTCGCTCTGCCGGAGGGAAGCCTCGATCCGAGCCTACCGGTGGAGCTCGCGGTCGAGGTCGCGGAGAATTTGGCGTACTTCAACCATTATGGGTACGAGGGGAGGGAGGATGGACGGGTGGTACATTCCACGGAGGTAAGTTTTCGAGAGGGAGGGAGAGAGGGAGTAATTGGCTGACTTGGAGAGTAGCTTCCTGATGCGCCGAGGCTGGGGAGCGTGGAGGAGTATCTTGCTAAGCAGGATTGGTCGAGGTATTCGGAATAGTTGTAATGATATCGGGATTGTTCTCTTGATTGCATCGCGAGGACTGAGCATTGGTAGCAATGAACGATATTACTATTCTTAGTATATTCGTTGGGTTCGATGTCTAGCTACATGATTTAACCACGCTTACGAGATCTAAGTTAGCTAAAAAGCTAGATCAATTATAAGGGCATAGAAGGGGTGCGCTTACATCGTGTCTTGGAGGGATCTAGAATGTAATAATTAGTACACGTATAGAGGTAGTCTCTATTAGAAGTTTTACTAAAGTATATATAGGCCTTCTATAGTAATATTATTAGTAGGATAATAGGTTAGTGTTACATTGCCTCGTAGGGAGGGTTATAGGTAATAGATTACTTATATAAGGTGTACATAAGGTAGGAACAAAAGGGTAGTATAGAGAGACTAAGAAGGTAGGGGCCTACTTCCTATCGATAGAGGGTAGAGTAAGTAAGGCAATAGGTTAAATAGATGTAAATTATTAAATAATATAAGTTAAGTACGAAGACTCGTAACAATAATTAGGATAGAACCTAGTTACTTAATCGTATATAATAGTAGCGTTTTAGGCAACGTAGAGCCGAGGCGAAGGAGCGTGATCAGTAGTGCCTTATCGAATTGTAGGGAAACTTTCTCGACGGCCGCGTTCTTATTCCATTGGGTTAGTAGAAAGACATCGATAACCTGCTCCCCGACGATCATGAGGTGGATCAAACATCGAGTCGCGTATTCGCGGTCCAGAATGATTCCGAGCACTCCCGAACCGCCCTGCCCGGATCACTCGAAGAGCTAGCGACAGAGGCAGGTTCGTAGTAAGAGATGATACCGGAGCTCAACCACCGGGAGCGTGCCCCAGCTCCAGACATCGGCACAGACGACTTCCCCCGCCCTCTTCTATCCTGTGTGTAAGCAACACAGATATCGCATCGGTGCAAGCTGACTAAGAATCGTTTCACAGCCAGAACCGAACGACGACGCGCCCGACCAGCCGCAATACCCTACCAATGTCACCGACACGACATCGCTATTGCAAGATCTACACTCTCCGCACCTAGAAACACCGCGGCCATAAGAGCGTGGACGCCGACGACCCCCGACAACCGATTTGTCTAAGATACGGATGTACCCGCTTACACGCTAAGAACCCCGCCGGGCAGTTTTTCGACAGCCGGCAGAATCCACCAACCGCTTCACCGCCTTCGCGACGGGACTCGGATCGACCCGAGCCGAACTTCGGGCCGTTACCCGCCGTCACGACATGGATCGACATGTCGCTTACTGTTCGCACAGGCCTCAGCCGACGGTGTCGCGGTGAACATGATGCTATAGCACCTTAAGATGTTCCAGGGATGCACTCGGCAGGAGCACGCCGAGGATAGTAGGCGACATGTCGACGACTATAGAGAGAAGAGCAGGGAATACAATCGATTGTTAGTCGCGATCGACACAAAGGATACGTATACCGTGCTGTCGAGGAAGAGCATGCTCACACTAGACGAGTCGAAATCGAGCAGGATCAAACCGGCCACCCTGCAGAGACAATTCGAAGGTATCAGCTGTCGGCCGGACGACGAGCCCGGAGAACCCCTGTCCATATACGTCCACGAATCGCACGACACGATGTCGGAAGCAGCGCAACCCGTGGTTACGTTCGACTGCGACTCGCACTTCGGCTGGGCGACCTCGTTGGCGGCGTTCAAGGTCGGTATACTCTACTTCGAGCTACCGTCAAAGGCATTCCAGATGGACTCGAATCGGCACGTTCGCAAGACACCGGAATCCGTAGGCGTCTTCTCCCTCGATGCCGACCGATTCGTAAGGCTCAACACCGGCACACATATCTACTTCGCCACAACGAAGAAACTCGACGCTAGAATATACGTATACTTTCCTAGCATTAAGAATCCGACGACCTTCCCGACGGACGAACAGATAGATACCTAGATAGACAGAGTCTTCGTACCCGCTATGCGCTAGTCGTGCGCACTCGACATGCTATCGAGCGTACCGTAGTTATCGGCATTGGTAAAGTCAAACGCTAGGGCGACGTAGACGGAGACAAGATCGAGTACGACGACGAAGCCCGGATCGAACTCCTACATAAACCACTTCATCGACATCGAAACCTACAGGGACCTCTGGGAGAACATCCAGACCATGATAAACGATTCGTAGCATCCTATCGTGAGGCGTTTCGCCGGCGCACAGCTGTTCTTCATCGCGAAGAATTACAAGATAATGTTCAGGGATCCCGCGCTAGACACATGCCTGCAGCAGTTCGACGAGACACTACACGAGGCGTACAACTTTCGCTACATAGACAACATGGTAATCGACGTCGGGAAAGAAGTAACGCCGTCCTCGGTCGAGGGAAAGACGGCATTCTTCAGGCGTTGTTGCATAGAGAAGGCCATCCGCGCCCTGTTCGTCGACAGGACAGGCCGACAGCCCCCGGCCTCCAAAAGCCTCTGCTTCTACAACCACTGCGGTCTGCGCGACCTCGTGAACGTGACAGCCGTACCGCCGCTGGCCTCCATCATATCCGACTGGGGCTTGATCAACGTGTAGATGTACTCCTAGATCAAGCAAGCCCTCGACGTCACCAAGCTGTACCCCTTCGTGAACCAAAACCTCGACTACCTGGCAGTCGGAGGATCGCGCACGTCGGGTGTGTCGTCGGTCTCGCGATCCAACATAAGCTACGACACAATCGTGTCCGCCTACCTAGCGTGCAAGACGAGGACGCACAGCCAGCTTACCGACGGTCGCACTAGCCTGCCGCATAGCGCGAGGGAGGAGTTCGGCCTGACCTACATAGCGTTCGCGGAGCTGCGTATCGCTAGCCGCAGGGACAACCGATCCCTCGAGCTGTCCATCCCACCCAGGATCGCCGTCCAACCGCTCTAGGTCATCCCGAGCCACGATATTACTAGCTTCGAGTGGACCGTCATTAACCAGAGGTGCAACGCAATCGAAGCCGTCCTCGCGCGCACCATCGGCATGCCGTCGATCGAGCAGACCCGGGTGCTACTTATCATGCTGGAGCAACTGCGCGCGTTCTCCCAAGCCGTGAACATGCCGAGGCGTAGACCGCTGTGGTTGCACGCTAAGACCAACCGGCAGACGCACCTTAAGGAGATGGGTACCGTATTCTCCAGGACGATGATGGAATACGGGTTCTGCTGGATGACGCACGTCATCGACTAGAATGAGCTCACATTCCTGCAACGGTACAGGGGCATGATGATCATAGATCAGAACGCCGTGTACAGCAACATCGACAGGCGTGCCCCCGCCGCCGCCGATTTCGCCTTCCTGGACGATGCCGTGTCGCGCCTCGGCCGACTGGCCGAGAGATGGAGGCGCGTCGAGATCCACACAGCAGCGTTGGCAGCCATGGCCAGCTTCGTGATCCTCCAATTCCGCAACGACGTCAGAGCCACGATCAAGGCCGGCCTCGTGCCGGAATGGTAGGCCCGCGCGAACGAGGTCTCCCTGCCGCTTAGCTACGACGCTATGTGCAGGGCGTACGGCCAGAACATCCACCTCGTGGGCAACGAGAGAAGCAACAAGCGCCTTAACAGCGCCGACTACCTGCTCGAAAGGTTCTTCGGCGACCTCGACCAGAGGGCGGAACCCACCAAAAACCGGCTGTACTTCCACACGAGGCCGTACCGACAGCTGGCCTGGTCGGTGCAAACGGTGTGCGCTTCCGCCAGGCTCATGATGCCCGACGGCAAGATAGCCAGAAGTCAAGACATCGACAACGCGATCAGGATACAGTGCCTGAGGGAGAGCGAGATACTGCCGTTCATCGCACCTAGCGTCGGGAAACTCACCGAGAAAACGAAAGCTGACCCCAAATCGATGACGAAGGGTGAAAGGAAGTGGATCGTCGTGGCGAAATCCAAGGAACGTATCCACAAGGGAATGGTACCATCTGCGAGGTAAACGCACCGGCACCTCCACCTTCCTGCGCGCGTGGGTCAGCAGGTCGCCGCGCGAGCTGGTCGACCAACTGGAAGCGAACGCGGAAGCGCTGTACGGCCGGAGCCATCACACGCGGGAGACCAGCCCGGAGACCGACATGGAGTAACTCACGAGACGAGGACGGCAATGCCGCGGGGATGCTCGCAAGAAGGTATCGGTATGGATTCATCATTATCTGAGCTCGCCTCGCCATACTCCGTATCCCAGATCGTCGAACTACCGCCTGAACGCCAGATCGCCTCGTTCGTTCCAATTCCAACCGGCCATCACGTCGCGTTGTCCCCCGAGCCATCCCCTCCAGGTCCGACATTCTTGGCCGCGATGAGCTTTTCGGTGAGGGCCGTTATTCTAGGGCCGGTGCTCAGGTCTGAGAAACGTCAGCGTCGTCGCTCAAAAACGGGAATAGATGTACCTACGAGCCAGAGGAGCCTGCCGAGCCGCCGTCGTCATGTAAGCGAAAGGCGAGTTCGACCACGGATCGACGGTCTCCGGTCGAACGTTCGCAGCGGCGGCTGCACTCGCCTGAGATTCTGGAGCCGCCGTAGCCGGATCCACCCCAACCGTCGCCTCGGTACCGGTCATCGCGACATCACCTCCGGGCGCGATGCTCCTAGCTGGCGGGCCTTGCTTGTCGGATGGCATAGTCGTCGTAGCCTCCGGGGTCACGCTCTCCTCCAGGGATTTCTGCACAGGCGGATCGAGAGCACCCGGCGTCGTTCGGCGGGAG
>JAOSBP010166290.1:1032-17287 GCA_027563825.1 Erythroxylum mucronatum
CTATTTTCAATAGATAATTATTAACATGGGATCAGATAACGGATAAAATAATAATGAAACTTTCTTGTTTAATTTTTTACACTATTTTCAATAGATAATTATTAACATGGGATCAGATAACGGATAAAATAATAATGAAACTTTCTTGTTTAATTTTTGAAAAATTAAGATTATTTTAATTCTATAAAAATGATCAATATATAAAATATAATAAAGCATCAATTATAATTTAAATCTTATTTTAAAGTTTAATTTTTCTTCTTGTCATTTTCTTCAAATCGTTTTAAAATTATCTTAATTCCTATATAGTCGCACAAATATCTGGTTTCTAATTATACTCGTATAACATAAATACTGTCCATATAAAGAACGGAACTTATAATTGACTGGATCATTAAAATAGTAAAATCCATAAAACAGGAAGGAACCATTCTAAGAATAGGTTTCCCATACTCCTTTTATGTAGTTTGGAGAGAAAAGAACTTCAGGCTATACAGGTGTAAGGAGGTCCACAAGCTCATCCTTGCTAACAAAAGCATCTACTGGATTAGACAAGTCCTATTAGCTCATGGTGATCAACTACATGCTACTACTAGATGGCTTAATTAATTTCTCGTTTTATTATAATACAGGTACAACTTTTATAAAATCTTTTAATATTTTTAACATCGTAAAAATTACTTGTACTTTGTTTTTATTATTTTTAAAAATCATCTAATTAGTTGAACCAAAAAATTTTGTACGCTTTGTTACAGATAATACAACTAATTATTCATTAGATGAGTATTTGTTACAATCAAATTATGAGCATATTTATCAATTTTTATGCACTGCTCATTATATAAATCTTCTTTTAAAAGATATTGGTAGTACTGACTATATTTTTAGTCTTACTTCACGTGCATGTAATATCACAATTTTTTTATATAATCATATTATATTTTTTTCTTGGTTAAAAAAGTAGGAAGACAGGGTTGATATTGTGTGTTCTACCATTGCTAAGTTTGCAATTATATTTATCAATTGAAAAGTATTCATGAACTTAAACCACTACTTCAAATTTTTGCAATTATATTTATCAATTTGAAAAGTATTCATGAACTTAAACCACTACTTCAAATTTTTAATGTAAGGTTATTGATTATTGTTGACTCATATTAGAAGTCATATTAAGGATATATATATATATATATATATATATATATATATATGATGGTATGTATAAAGCTTGCAAAAAAATTATGAAGAGAAATTATACAAGTTTTATACAAATATTCTTAACGACAATAAGATAAGAATCTTATTCAAAAGATTTTAATTTTAATTTTAGAAACTAATTTTTTAAAATTAAATTAGAAACACATTCTCTTAATCGTATTAAAAAATTAATTACTTTAATATAAAAACTAAGGTCTCATCTTAAATAATATATTCTTGATATATTAATTATCTAACATAATCTAATTATGAAAATAACTATTTTAAATGCTTACTTGATTTAAATTATTGATTTGATAATTAGTTTAATTTAATAAATCTAATTCGTTAAAAAATTCAACTAAATTTCAAAACTTTTCTAATAAAATAACCCTTGAAAGCAATTTTCAACCTCACAATCGCCAACGAGCAGCTCCTACTCGCGCCTCCTGAAGGTTCTACCATTGCCGACAACCCCTGGCGGCCCCTCCATACTTCTGTCGCAAATCTCTCACATCGCGCCTCCTGAAGGTTCTACCATTGCCGACAACCCCTGGCGGCCCCTCCATGCTTCTGTCGCAAATCTCTCACATCGCGCCTCCACGCCTTGTACTGCAATTTTTTCAAGTTGCCCCATCTCATGGAGCTGCCAGCAACACAAGGTAACGCTGCTTGATATGTCTCTTCGATGCCTTATTTCTCCAACGTGTGTCAACACACCAATGCCTAATACCTCAAAAGACAAATCCTCATATCCAACAGCCACAACCAGGGCCGGCCCAGGGCAAGGCAGCCTGGTGACCGGTCTAGAACATTATCTTTATAATCAGTAAAATATGACTTATTTTTAATTTTATAAAAAGTAATGAAGTAAAATAAGTTTTATTTTTGACTTTATAAAAAATAATAAATATTTTATATTTTACTTTTTTATTTTTATAAAAGCTAATAAATAGACAAAAATAGACCTATTTTTTACTTACTTAAGGTTAATAAAATATAAAGAACGACCTTACCACAACAATAAGACATCATATGCACTAGCCCTAAAAATTACGTTTCTATCAATATACACAAGGGCATTTGACGCATAAGCGAAAATTCCAAAAAACAAGAAAATACGAAACAATAACCATAACAAACAACATGTTCTGTTTTTTGTCAGGTTATTTGTTTTTAGTAACAAAAACAATTTCAAAGCAGAAATAGACGAGGGAGTGGTATAAAATTTTTCAAAACAACAGTTTTTAGTTTAGTTAAAAGATAAAACCTTAAGTTTTATCAACTAAATAACAATCAAACACTTTTAATTGAATTATAGAATTAAATTTTATTATGATATCATTGTTGAAAAATCGGGACAGGACTGCAGTTAAATAATTATAAAACTTTTTCGTATTTTAATTTCTCAAAAACTAATATCAATTTAATTTTATAAAATAATTAACAATTAAATTATTGTAAACCATGAATTTTAATTTGTATCTTATTCGAAAACTTAACCATATTATTGTCGTATCTCTCAAATTATTTCCAAAGTCAATCAATCTCAATCACTGTAGTTGTACAAATATCCTATCTCTAATAAAATATTGACAATGAATATAAATTATAACCCTAAATCATATTTAAGATTAGATAAATTAAACTCCTTTAATTTATTTTTAATTCTTTAATTAAATAATTTATATCCATTTATCAAGATTGGGATATATCAATATAACATGACCTCTCAAATATTTAGAAAATTCAAAATGATTTTGACTAATCTTTTTGTGCATGGCTTTTTGGTATAATTCAATAATTTTATCATACAATGTTCTAATTAAATATAGAGCACGTAATTAATGTCTAATGTATTTGAGTACAATCATATTAGTTCTCCACCATTAGCAATTGATTAAATTAATAACATTTGTAAACTATTTTACAAAGTTTTATTTCACACTGACCAAGGATTTCCTAAATCAATACTAATCTAGAAAAATGGAACATTCTCCCTAATTATATTAGGTTGATAAATTATATATTTATCACTCAACTTCCTCCATATAGCTACTACCGACTGACTTACCCCTAACTAGAATAAGTTATTAGTAGTATTAAAACATAGTAATTCCTATATGAGATAACTTTGATAATCTCACGTCAAATGATCACTTATACAATCATTACAATAAAAATTTTCATGAACATACAAGTAATGTTTCAAATAGATTTTTTCATATCGGATTATTTCATTAAACTTGTTTTCTAACAAGCATTTATATGGTTGTTTAAGTATCTCCATATTTTAGCCTATAAAATCAACTACTTCCTTCATAAAGAAAAGCATAACGTGTGCTATTTTTTTACGTTATATTAATGTCTAGTCTGAATGGAACAATGCTTAGAAATAATTTTTGGGATAATATATAAATACAATATGAATCTTATAATTATAATCTCCTTATAATTTTATTTGTAATATATAATTATCCCATAAATTTTATCGTATACATCTAAACATGTAGAAGATAAAGAATATCTTTAAATAATTATTACTAAACTACGACTAAAGTTGTAACACCCTAATCCCGCCCGACACATGTATGTGCGGCATACAGTCACACATGCATATGCCCGACAGAATTGCTGTGTTAACTATTTCACCTTCACTGTATCACTTGGCATCATAAACAAAATCAGAAATAACACATTATCAAAAATCCAAAATGTCCTCATTTCATTTCATAAACCATAATTTACAATGTAGCATTAGATCCATCATTCATGTTCATACATTATCAACTTATCAGTGCTCACTGTTCAGTCTATACAATATGCTGCATACATAAGGAATTAACGAAAAATTAAAAACTAATCCTTCAGTCTCAGTTGACCGACCTTTGAGCCATAACTTATATCTTATAAGTGGTACAAAAATTTTCTTTTATGCAGTTTTAGTAGTTAAGTCGTCGCTCTTTCGAACCTGAAATTGTCAACATGCAATTTTGGGAGTTTTGCGAACTCAGTTGAGTAACCATCCATGATGGTTCACTCTTATCATGCAACATAACATTTCATATTATCATACAATTCACATCAACTTGACTATTATCAAGTAATATCATGAAACACTTTGTTCACAATTGTCATATTTCAATCACAAAGTATATACAATTCATCATTTTGTTATTATTTTTCATAACACAATCATCGATAAATTACCATGTGTTCATACAAGAAAAGACATTATAACAAAGCGATCATTCTATCCATTCATATATTTGAGTGCAATGTTTATGAGACTCAATTCAATTATTACGTTGTTGTGACCGTGTGCCTTTTTCACCATCCCGCATTCGTTGTGGATACCGAGCTCTTTCATACTGTCCCTTATCTGTTAGGGATACATGGCTCATTGTACACATTGAGCCTTAGGATCTTTCCACAAATGTCTAAGCTTTAAGCTCTTTTTCACTAGCGACATCAGTCATAACTACCTTTATATTTCATGCATTGGAATGAAATGCATTCCACAAATTCAATCATTATGCTCATTCAGTCACATTCACATTCTTTCTCATTCACATTTTTCATTGGACTTTTAGTCCGACATTCAACATTTAAATTGTGAAACAAGTAGTCAATTACATTCACATTCACATAGCACTTCTAATGTTTTATTTATGCATCAAACTCCTGGGACATTTCATGTCTGGAATTCAGTACACATACATCATATATCAATGGAGAAACACTTATGTTTCCAAATTCACATACAAGGAGCACTTCAATTATCCCATTCATAAATCAGAAATCACGGACCTTCATTGTCTGAAATTAGTACAATCAATTCCACATTCAGAATATAATTCAAAACAAACACATAACAAGGTGAGATCGTCTAGGTTACTCACAATTGCTCCCTTTTGATTATTGCCTTGAAGTCCCAGCAATATCTGGTATCGGTTGCTCCACGTGTACTTCTATATGCAATCATACACATTTCATATTACTACATTGCTCATTTAATTGAATAAATACATCTAAAAATGTATCATTTATTATGCATGTTCAATGAAAAAGTCCTGGGTATATTTCTGTAATAATCTGATGAAAACATCCATTTTACTCCAAATGTTCCAGAATTCACACACTCATTAACCATTCCAGCTTTTTCCTCAAATCAGACTTTCGGGTCAACTTTGCATGATCATTAAGATCAAGAAAATGGAGTATTTATATAACACTTTCTTTTAAATAATTGTTCCCCTATGTCTTAAGTGTCTAATAACACCAAGATCATACAATTTGATTCAGTATACTGAAAGTTATTCTCAAAACATTTCATACTGTTCTTAAACTAAAACAGAACTCTTAATTCAAATTCATATCAGATTTTGAAATTCTTATAGACATAATTACAATTCATTTTCTTCACGAAGGTTGTATTCATATGTCTCTAGTTTAATTTGAATCAATAATCAACTCATTTGCAGATTTACAGATCAAGATATAATCACAATACTGAAGCATGTTCAGTGAAAGTTCTCCAGTTCATAACATTCCAGCACATTTCCTCATTTTCATCTTAAATCCATTGTCCAATCTTTCCCGAATGAATTCAGATGGCTCTACATTTTCATGAAGAGGAAGAACAATATATTAGGAATCTATTTCAAGTTTCAAGTCATTTAGAGGTTGGATGAAAAAGATATAGTCAAAATACTCAAACCTATTCAGTTTCAGGAAACCTTCGGGTGCACAATCGTGCACTCCATTATTTTCCAGATTTTGCAGCACTTCTTCTCTTCTTCTTCCTATCTTGTACTACTTAATCCACAATCTCTTTACATCATTTCTAACTTACATTCTTTGCATTTCTACTCCCATTCCAAGTCAACTTATTCTAAAAACAACTTAAAATTCAAAATTCAACATAAACATCAAAAACAAAACTCACATACGGACTGCTCACCATTTTCTGAACTTGTTTAATTTCCTGCACTTTTCATTTTATTTTCTCTGCCTTCTTTCATCATTAATTTCACTCTAAAAACACAAAACCTAATTCTAGTTTCTGCAGTTGTCTACTCCTCACATTCACATTAAACTCAGATTCTCACACTGCAACGCATACTTTCTGCACATTTCAACTTTACTAAATTCTCATTTAACTCATTCTTAACATCACCGAAGCTATCCTTCTTACATACCTCATACATGAATTAATTTTCAATCATTCAAACATCATCAAACTCGTCTACATTATCCATAAAAACTTAAAACACAACTTACTTGTTTCAGAAAAATTCCCGGCAGTGAGAGTGAAGAGCAGGGTTTCGGTGGATGGGGAAAGAAAACAACAAGAATAGGCAGAAACAAACACTAGCTGGGTTGAAATGTTTGCATGCAAAGGATAAAACTGATGTAAAATTCAAAACCAATATTTCAATGATGAGGGTTCAGTGGCTTTCGGTGAAGACCAAGCAATCCGAAAAAACAAATAATGAGCTATAGTAATTTTCCTTCCAACAACTTACGTGTGTTAATATCACATTGACACATGGCTCTAATGCATGTGGGCCATTTGTAATCCATATAAGGCTGCCACATTTCACAATGCCATTCATCTATTTTTTCTAGTCCAAAATATCCCAAAGTTTTGGAAATTTCCTAAAATTTACCAAAAATTTCGAAATAATCATAATATGTTGTAAATAAATTTTTGACACAAATAATCTACGATTCACATTTTAATCGCATTTATAAATCAATTAGACCTGGAAAATGTCAATAAATACATGTGCAATTATTTTAATATATCAAAAATAAATTTTCAGTGTATATGAATACTCAATTATGCATGAGCATGCAATGCACTTCTAATTTCTCAATGCCCTCTCATATTCACTATTCTAGGATTCTAGCCCCTAACGTGGGATGTTGCACAACTGCTTCTAGAACACTCCCACAGGCTTCGTCTCTCTCCCACATCACTCGAATCTCTCCCACATTCTTCGAACCATAACCTATGTTTCAACCCACGTCGCTTACCACTAAGCCATACCTCTTCACCCTCAACCGACGGTTCTCCAATCTCTTCTCCGTTTTTCTCTTCACCGTCGCCTTGCTGATTCGTTAATCATTCCTGTAATCTGCCTATCTGGCTCTCTTGGAGCCAAATTTCCAGCTCCAACAGTGCAAAAGCCATTGATTATGTCTACAAGAACAAGGCCAATCACGCTACCTTCAGGCAAAATCACTGTTTCCAGATTAAGAGGAAGCTCTTTCTTGACAAGTTCAGTGGCTTCAGATACCATTTTCACACATATCTGTCCAAACGTCAAGTCCTTCCATTGTTATCATAAACCTGTAACAAGATGAGTATTTACCACAAGCCAACAAAACCTCCATTGTCACACCAGTCTTAAATTACTGCAACCTACAATGATGTATGTATGACTTTAGCGATCAATTATTGAAAATAAAATGTGATCAGGCTCCACCAAATAAAAAGAATCTCAGGCTGGTCCATTCACCGGTAACCCATTGACCTCATAATTACTTATTAGCCTCCATTAAGCTGTCATAACCGTTGATCTAAGCTGTTCGTTGTAGTGGAAACGCAGTCAATGTAAGTTTCAATGCAATACGCAAGCATATTAATTATTTATATATTGGAAACTCCCATTCTTTGTTGTGCATCCACTAAACCTGGTGATAACTGATAACATATGCAGGCGTTAGATAAATCCAGAAGCAAGGCGTCGATGCCTTTCTGCATCGCGTCGTAGGTGACCTACTGGGTCACTAGAGATGACATTTTGATGGGTGACAACTGTCCATTGTCTTGTTCACAAACGAAAGGCAGTAAACACAATAAAGAAAAATCACAAGTATATGGAAAAACAAATTTTTTCAGAAGGCAAATAATAAGGTCTTTGAAATATCATTGTCCAGAAAACATGGACAGTAATTGCAAATGCAGAAGCCAGCAACTACAAACAATAATCCAGAAAAGTTAGTGCTTTCATCGATCAAACATGCACAAAACCCAGAAAGAAAAACAAATCGTCTTGTTCGTGTTCACCTAGAAAAATTAGGGTTAGAAAATTAGGGATTTCAGCAATGCACAACATCACAAAACATACATAGAGATACACTGAATTTTCGACTATGGGTATTCCAAAAACAGAACTCATATGTGCGTAGATTTAAAACGTTAAGGATTTCGGCTGAACTGAAAACCACAAGCATTAGTCGAGAACAATAGCTTCGAGGAAACAATTTCCAAAATTGTTAAACAAAAACAGTCGTAAACTGAAGCTTAATTAATCAAATCATCAATAATCAAGCCTTTAAATCAAGATTAACAATTAAAGGAGGCTCTGATACCACTGTTGCAATCCAACCGTGATCAAATCACGGGTGCAGTGGAAAACAAAAAAAATTTATGAATTCTGAACAGATCTGATAATTAATTAAACTTGAATAAAACACAAAATGATTTAGAATTCATACCTTATTCGCTTTCTGATGAAAAATCTATGAAATGTTTTCTGATTGATCAATCACCAGCTATCCAATTGTCCAGCCTCTGATGATATCCACAAAGCAATTCTCAAGCTGCTTTTGAGAGGAAGAAGACAAAAAGTGTTAGCTTCTAAAAAGCTCTTCCCTTTAAGTAGAAAAATCATAGCAGCCTTTTATTAAAATTAAAACTCTTTAATTGTCATTAGAATCAAATCCTAATTCTAATTAATTTAATTTTAATAAAATCAAATATCTTATATTTGATTCCCAAAATTTCTCAAACTTTATAATTAAGTCCAACTTAATTAAATTGATTTTTCTTTCGCAAATTACTCTTTGATGAATGACCCATTAGGTTCCTAATAAATTGGCAATGGTTATAAATTATAATTCTAATTTACAATAAGAATTGGATAATTAAAACTCCTTTTAAATTATCTTTAATTCTCTAATTAAATAATTAATAATCATAAATCATAATTGACGTCTAGTAACATATCATGATTACCCAAATATTAAGAATTTCAAAGTGATTGACTTAACCTATCCATGCAATATTCTAATTGGACAGAGTATAGATACAGTGTCTACTCTTAACATCCAATCATGTTCGTTCTTACTAATTAGTAATTAATTTACTATTGAAATTTGAAAACTCATTTTCAAATATCAATTCACTCTGGCCAGAGAATTCCATAAATCATTACTAATTAAGAACAACAAAATATTTTCTCTGATTACTTTAGAGTGTCAAATCCTATATTGACTTACTCAACTATCTACATAAGGTTCATATTGTATCCAATTACTACCAACTGAACTATCTTAGGACGATTTATAAGTAGCATCAAAATACAGTAATTCCCACACTAGATACCTTGGTAATCTCAAGTTTGAGGATTAATTATACAACCATCATTATGAGATAATCTATAGATACATAAGTAATATTTCATTTGGAATTTTCAAAATCGGATCAGCTCAGTGACTTATTCTCTAATAATCACCCACACATTAGTTTAAGTATCTCTATACTTTAATTAATGAGATCGATTACTTTCTTCATAAAAAAGAAACATAATATGTACTAGTTTTACCATTTCAATAATATCCAGTCCTAACGAAACTACAACTAGGAACATTTAGGAATAACAAATAAGTGTAAATTAAATCTCATAATTATGATCTTATCATAATTTCAATTACACAGTAATTATTCCAAGGATTTTATCTTTAGTATTAAAACATAAAACATTAATTAAATTAATACATAAAGATAAATAAAGTCTTTTTATTAATTTGTATTTAATTGATTAGCTGTAAGAGTATAAACTAACACATTGCACTATAGCTACAAAGTTTAGTTCCAGACTAGCTAATTCCTTCCGAAGCTTCTTAACCCTTGTAAAGTGGGCTGTCACACACTCATTTTCTTCACCAACATTATTAATTTGTATTTGAATTTGGTAAATCATGGAGCCATTAATCGTTCACAAATTTCTTCCCATAGCTCATTCGATGATACTAATTTACACTTGGCATCTAAGGTAAAAAAATAAAATTTTAACCATTAATGGTGCTTTCAACAATATCATTCCTGGACGGTATGAGTTTTGCAACACTAACGAATCTTAACTAATGAGAGCAAGTTTTGCGGTGATTATTAATGTTATTTTTCTATCTAAAAATTATAATTTTGAATTACAGAAATGATCTTTTTATAAAGTAAAAAAAATATGTATAATTAATAACCCTAACAAAACGTGAAGCCTTCTTCTTTATAAAAATTTCAAGTAATCCCTGCTCTGAGACCAAGTAAATGTTTAAGAATATATAAAAGGATTATTTCCAGAATATTTTAATCCATTTTTATGTCATAATACGTCAATTTCATGAGTTCAGATTCTCTGTCTAATATTATGGTGTTTTATTGTGTCCAATAAATCTCAGTCATTTATTTATGTGAGGCCCGCATAAGATCTGCGTAAGTCTTGTAAAATAAATGATTGAGATTCTATAAAATAAAATAAAAAATAATAAAACTGAAAAGAAGAAGATTTGGTTTCCAATTTCATATGTATAACGCTTATACCTATAAAGAGCACAACACAATGGTAATACTGAAAACAAAAAGGGACGCTAAAAGGAGAAGCGAAGAAACGAAAATGAAGTAAACGTGTCGCATAGAAGACCGCTGCAAAAGCACAAACTGGAGGGCCATCCATAGGTGATAATAGATCAGAATCCCAAGTTGTACGTGGAGGCCCCCGTGTCCACACCAAGTTGAAACAAAAACTGACGGCCCGGATTCAAACTGATTGTTGCAACACACTTCCGGCGCTTTCTCTTATCTGCAAAAATTGGCGCCAAACCCTAGACATCGGAGGGCCACGCGTCTCACCGACTTAGTCACTTAGATTAACCACATGCTCACGCGTGGTAAAGCATCTTGGCTTAGCTGTACACAATCCTAACCACCCACTTCTCCGAAGTTCCAGAACGAGCCACTTGCTTCCCACATCTCTTTACACTGTAACTACAAACTATATAAACATTCTAAAACCCTTGTTTATTTTGAACTCTTTGCCTAGTAAACTTGTCTGGCATTCATATACGGAGATCGAGATGGAGGTAGAAACGTCGACTGAGATGATAAAGTTCATTAACGAGGGATGCTCCACTCCTACGCACGGCGACAATCGGATACCTGAGCCGGCGGTGTGCCCACCGCCACCCAAGAGGAAGAGAACGTTTAGTAATGGGAAGAAAAGACACCCACCAAAGAATGGTTACTTTCAGCCTCCTGAACTTGACCTGCTTTTTACGAGACGTCAAGCTTGTGTTTAGTGCTTGATCGTCTCATTGGTCTCCTTTTGGTGTGCCTTTGGATGACTTTTTTTTTAAGGTAGTAGGTAGTAGTAGATTTGTAGTTTAAGGATGAACTGTACTTTTGATAATGTTTCTTACCATAACCTCTATGGATAGAATGGAATGTTTGTAATTAGTTCTGCTAATTGGTGCTGTGCTCCAAAGTTCAAACACATATGGTCTATTCTGTTCCATGTCTCAATCCCAGCAGTCAACCAATTGTCACGTATTTCATAGAATAAGTGACTTCTCTCTTGTCACGGAGCCGAGACGGAGATACGAGGATCTAAATAAAATATAAATTTCACAAAAATTTTCATATCAAAACTAAATAAAAAAACAAGGTTTTATTAAGAATATAAAATAGCTAAAATTATAATAATCCTCGCTTACTTTTCATATGTTGAAATATTTTTATAACAAAATTGTCAATATTTGCAAATATATCTCTTTCAATGTAACACACTAAACAATTATTCAATAGGTTATCTCTCATTTTATGACGAAGTGAACTCTTGATAATTTTTATTACGGAGAAAGTCCTTTCCACTGTGACTGTAGCAACTGATAAAAGTAATGACAATTTGACTAACAAATAAACCAAAGGGAATACATAATGCTTTCTTGTAGCCACCATTCTCTTAGCAAGGTCTCCAATTTCACTCAATTCAGAGAAATCTTTTTCCATTCGTACATTAATGTAACATTTCCAAGTTGATATTCAAGCTGATATTCATTGGAAGGAAGATTTTCTAAGTCAATCACAAGTTCTTCAATAATAACCTCCTTCGATGTTGGAGGTGCTTTATTAACATTTTGATTTAAATCACACAATGATGACTGAATAGTCGGTCTTAATTTTTTAAAATATTTTTCCATAATTGAAAAATAAAAAATTAGTTAGAACCAATATTTACGAATTCTATAAAATTTGTTTTTTCCATTAAACATTAATCAATCCGCTAATCACTTTTCTATTTAACAACAAAATGCAATTTTTTTCCATAAAAACTAATCAATCTACTGTCCGCATTATCATTTTTTTATTTGTCTTACCTTTTTCAATCGTCAATCGTCACCCTATGAACCATCCAAAAGCTGATTATCTATAATCCACTGAAAAGCAGATGGAAACTGACGACAACGATTTCTACTAAGATCTTCCAGAAGAGCGACCCTATGATAGAGTTTTAATATATTATATATATTATAGATGACGGCAACAAAGAGCAACCTACGATAAGGTTTTAATATATTATATATATTATAGATGACGACAACGTTGCTCTTCTAGGGTTTTGAATTACAGAGATAATAATTCCATATATAACAGTTGTAACTTTACAGGTAATGACAACGTTGCTTTTACCACAACTTATAGGGTTTTGATATATTATATTATTATATATATTATATATATATATATATATTAAAAATAAAAAAATATTTAATTTTTTAAAAACTTGGGGGCTCCAGTGCACCACTAGACCTCGCATATCTCCGTCCATGCTTCTCTCCACTCCTTTTTAGTTCCAATTTCCTCCACCAATGTCTCCAGTTGTTACCTTAAACATTTGCCTTCAATCCTAATTATCCCATTCTTTCTAACCCTCCCTCCTAAGCTTTAATCTCTCATCTTCTCCCTTTTTTTTCTTTAATCCATTTATATCTTAAAAAACTTCGGCTAATAGTCAGGGTTCCAAGACTTTAGGGACGAAATGGTGTCATATTGTGGGGGACTCCTAACCAACTATTAGAGTTCAATATTTTCCACTTATAAAAGGTAGCACACGATCACTAGAAGTTTTAAGAGAAAGCATCCAAGTGCTTAACATTGTTGATTGAGTTTTTCCTAGGTAAGAGACCAACGTTTCCATTGATGAATACTTAGGCTTAACACCATTAGAAAAAAGGGGACTGTTAGAGGTACTAATAAATAAAGAAAACATTTTCCTTTTTAATTTGTTCCCGAGATGACTATGGCTTGTGAACCACAAACTTATTTTTCTTTAGAAGTGGAAACTAGGGATCTAAACCAATAAAAATGAGGAAAAAAAACCAATATGGATCAATATTCACAATATTCTATTGGAGCATTGATCAGCTAGAGGATTGAGTCATTTGAATAAGGAAACCAATTTGTATGGATGAAGCTATAATTTTTATATTAGCAGAATTTTAATTAAGTTGTTGTAAGCTATGATTGCTATGAAAAGAACCAACTATACTAAAGAATGTAAATCAGGAGCTGCTTTACTTGATGCCTCCTATAAGATTAGATAAGAATGACTTAATGATAAAAAATGTTGGGAAATTAGGTTGAGATTCGATCCCGACTGTAGCGCAATAATCATGAAACTTTTTCGTGAATTTTGATTTCCCGAAAATCAAGATCTATTTAATTCTATAAAATGATTAACACAAATCATAATAAAGCAAAAAATTAATTCGAAACTTATTTCGAAACTTGATCTTTATCTTGTTGTATCCCTCGAACTGTTTTCGAAACTGACCCGTCTCAATCACCGTATTCGTACAAGTATCCGGCCTCTAACGATGTCCACAAAACAAGTTGAGAGAACTTTGTAACCCTTACAGAGAGGATTAAGCATGAAGTACCAGCTTCATAGAGCTTAGGTATATTTATAATAAGCTTTGTTGGACATTTTAGTAATTTAATTGAAATTAAATTCTAATTTTAATTAAATTTTAATTAGAATTTCAAATAATTCTAATCAAATACCAATTATGTCCATATAAGATTCAATATCTCATATTGATCCTTATTTATTAGACATCTCATATTTAATCATAAAGTTTCTCAAACTTTACAATCAAGTCCAACTTGATTAAATTATCTTTTACTTTCTTCAACCCATTCTATATGTTAGACACATTAGGTTCCCAAAAATGCTGACAATGATTATAAAATCTAATTTTAATTCATAATTAAATTTAGATAAATTAGAACTCCTTTTAATTTATCTTTAATTCTCCAATTAAACAATTTATAATCATAGATCAAAATTGGTGTCTAACAACACATCATGATCACCTAAACAATTAGGAATGTTAAAGTAGTTTTGACTAACCTTTCCATGCATAATTTTTTCATATAATTCAATCCTTTCATTATACAATATTCCGATTAGACATAGAGCATGGAGTTAATGTCTACTATATTTTGAGTCTAGTCATATTAGTTCTCTGCCATTAGCTATCGATTCAATTATTGACATTTGTAAACTATTTACAAAGCATCATTTCACCTTGGCCAAGGATTTCTTGAATCAATACTAATCGAGAACAACGAAACATTCTCCCTAATTACTTTAGGGTAATGAATCCTATCTTAATCACTCAACTACCTCCATATAGCTCATGCAACATCCAATGACTACCAATTAAATGACCTATTATTAAATAGATCATAAATAGTATCAAAACATAGCAATCCCCATACAAGATAACTTTGATGACCTCAAGTTAAAGGATTACTTATACAATCATCTCAATGAGAATTCCATAGACATACAAGTAATGTTCCAAATGGATTTCTCATATTGGTCTGTTCAGTAAACTTGTTTTTTAGCAAGCACCCACATGTTAAGTATCTCTATACTTTAGCTTATGAGATCAACTACTTCCTTCATAAAGAAAAACAAAACGTGTGCTAGTCTTTTGATATTCTATTAATGTCCAATCTTAATAGAACAATGACTATGAATATTTAGGAATAATACATAAATGCAATATAAATCTCATAATCATAATCTTATTATAATTTCATTTGCAATGTACAATTATCCCATGAGCTTTATCATATACACCTAAACATATGCAAGATAAAGAATGTCTTTAAATACTTTATCACTTAAACTACAACCAAAGCGATTGGCTGTAGGGTATAAACCAACATATATATGGTTAGTCAGTACTCAATCTTTTGAAATGTAAATGCAGTATTGTCATTGTCCCTCTCCATTATAGCCAAATAAGACTAGCTTGACCATCCCTTCCTTCATTCGAGAGTTTCTTCTTGCCTTTTACAAATTATAGCGACATTATTAACCCATAATTTTAACTAAGTTTGATAATTTAGTCTAGCCCGGTTCAACATAAGGTTAATGAGTCTAATTTGAATTGATTTAAGTTTCAAACTGAGCTCGGGTCTAAGAAAATGGTCCGAAACTCTAACCAAACGGTTTGAACCCTCTCATTAAAATAATACTATTTTAATTTGCAAATTTGATAAAAATGAAATTATTTTGTTAACTTAAACAAAAATAATGCCTTAAACCAATTTGTATCTTCCTTAATAAGAGATAATCAATTCTAAAGTGCTACACATTTTTCAAAAATTTTCAATTTATTGTCCAAATTTTTAGAAGAAGAACGACGACGACGACGACGACGATATAGTTAGTAAGGACTGCTTGGATATTTTGGTATTTTTATTAGTTATTACTTTGTCATTTCAAATTTATATTTTCGAGCCAAACATTAGCAATATATCATGTTAGAAATTTTTAGGAATAAACTTAACTAAATAATACCTATTTTATTTATTTCATTCCATATCTATTTTATTCCTAAATAATCATCATTCATTCTTTATCTATTTCAACATGTGAACTAAACACCTAGTTAAGGTTTTAAAGGGTGTCGT